>JAXIVJ010005578.1:55000-72914 GCA_036785665.1 Chirona hameri
CACCTGCACACACACCTGCGCACCTGCACACACACCTGCGCACACACACACACACCTGCACACACACCTGCGCACACACACACACACACACCTGCACACACACCTGCGCGCACACACACACACCTGCACACACACCTGCGCACACACACACACACCTGCACACATACCTGCGCACACACACACACACCTGGACACACACCTGCGCACACACACACACACCTGCACTCACACCTGCACACACACACACACACACACACCTGCACACACACCTGCGCGCACACACACACACCTGCACACACACCTGCGCGCACACACACACACACACCTGCACACACACCTGCGCGCACATACACACACCTGCACACACACCTGCGCGCACACACACACACCTGCACACACACCTGCGCGCACACACACACACACACCTGCACACACACCTGCACGCGCACACACACACCTGCACACACACCTGCGCGCGCACACACACACCTGCACACACACCTGCGCGCACACACACACACCTGCACACATACCTGCGCGCGCACACACACACCTGCACACACACCTGCGCGCGCACACACACACCTGCACACACACCTGCGCGCACACACACACACCTACACACACACACCTGCGCGCACACACACACACCTGCACACACACCTGCGCACACACCACACCTGCACACACACCTGCGCGCACACACCCACACCTGCACACACACCTGCGCGCACACACACACACCTGCACACACACCTGCGCGCACACACACACACACCTGCACACACACCTGCGCGCACACACACACACACACCTGCACACACACCTGCGCGCACACATACACACACCTGCACACACACCTGCGCGCACACACACACACACACACCTGCACACACACCTGCGCGCACACACACACACCTGCACACACACCTGCGCGCACACACACACACCTGCACACACACCTGCGCGCACACACACACACACACCTGCACACACACCTGCGCGCGCACACACACACCTGCACACACACCTGCGCACACACACACACACACACCTGCACACACACCTGCGCGCACACACACACACCTGCACACACACCTGCGCGCGCACACACACACCTGCACACACACCTGCGCGCACACACACACACACACACCTGCACACACACCTGCGCGCACACACACACACCTGCACACACACCTGCGCACACACACACATACACCTGCACACACACCTGCGCGCACACACACACACCTGCACACACACCTGCGCGCGCACACACACACCTGCACACACACCTGCGCACACACACACACCTGCACACACACCTGCGCGCACACACACACACACCTGTACACACACCTGCGCGCGCACACACACACCTGCACACACACCTGCGCGCGCGCACACACACACCTGCACACACACCTGCGCGCGCACACACACACCTGTACACACACCTGCGCGCACACACACACACACACCTGCACACACACCTGCGCGCGCACACACACACCTGCACACACACCTGCGCGCGCACACACACACACCTGCACACACACCTGCGCGCGCACACACACACCTGCACACACACCTGCGCGCGCGCACACACACCTGCACACACACCTGCGCGCGCACACACACACACCTGCACACACACCTGCGCGCGCACACACACACCTGCACACACACACCTGCGCGCGCACACACACACACCTGCGCACACACCTGCGCGCACACACACACCTGCACACACACCTGCGCGCGCACACACACACACCTGCACACCCACCTGCGCGCGCACACACACACACCTGCACACACACCTGCGCGCGCACACACACACACCTGCACACACACCTGCGCGCGCACACACACACCTGCACACACACCTGCGCGCGCACACACACACCTGCACACACACACCTGCGCGCGCACACACACACACCTGCACACACACACCTGCGCGCACACACACACACACCTGCACCCACACCTGCGCGCGCACACACACACCTGCACACACACCTGCACGCGCACACACACATCTGCACACACACCTTCGCGCGCACACACACACCTTCACACACACCTGCGCGCGCACACACACACCTGCACACACACCTGCGCGCGCACACACACACCTGCACACACACCTGCGCGCGCGCGCTCACACCTGCACACACACCTGCGCGCGCGCGCTCACACCTGCACACACACCTGCGCGCGCGCTCACACCTGCACACACACCTGCGCGCGCGCGCGCGCTCACACCTGCACACACACCTGCGCGCGCGCGCTCACACCTGCACACCTGCACACACACCTGCGCGCACACACACACACATGTACACACACCTGCGCGCGCACACACACACCTGCACACACACACCTGCGCACACACACACACCTGCACACACACCTGCGCACACACACCCACACCTGCACACACACCTGCGCGCACACACACACACCTGCACACACACCTGCGCGCACACACACACACCTGCACACACACCTGCGCGCGCACACACACACCTGCACACACACCTGCGCGCACACACACACACACACCTGCACACACACCTGCGCACACACACACACACCTGCACACACACCTGCGCGCACACACACACACCTGCACACACACCTGCGCGCACACACACACACACCTGCACACACACCTGCGCGCACACACACACACACACCTGCACACAAACCTGCGCGCACACACACACACCTGCACACACACCTGCGCGCACACACACACACCTGCACACACACCTGCGCGCGCACACACACACACCTGCACACACACCTGCGCGCACACACACACACCTGCACACACACCTGCGCGCACACACACACACCTGCACACACACCTGCGCGCGCACACACACACCTGCACACACACCTGCGCGCACACACACACACACCTGCACACACACCTGCGCGCACACACACACACCTGCACACACACCTGCGCGCACACACACACACCTGCACACACACACCTGCGCGCACACACACACACACCTGCACACACACCTGCGCGCGCACACACACACCTGCACACACACCTGCGCGCACACACACACACCTGCACACACACCTGCGCACACACACACACACCTGCACACACACCTGCGCGCGCACACACACACCTGCACACACACCTGCGCGCACACACACACACCTGCACACACACCTGCGCGCACACACACACACCTGCACACACACCTGCACACACACACACACACCTGCACACACACCTGCGCGCACACACACACACACCTGTACACACACCTGCGCGCGCACACACACACCTGCACACACACCTGCGCGCGCGCACACACACCTGCACACACACCTGCGCGCGCACACACACACCTGCACACACACCTGCGCGCGCACACACACACCTGCACACACACCTGCGCGCGCACACACACACTTGCACACACACCTGCGCGCGCACACACACACCTGCACACACACCTGCGCGCGCACACACACACACCTGCACACACACCTGCGCGCGCACACACACACCTGCACACACACCTGCGCGCGCACACACACACCTGCACACACACCTGCGCGCGCACACACACACCTGCACACACACCTGCGCGCGCACACACACACACCTGCACACACACCTGCGCGCACACACACACACCTGCACACACACCTGCGCGCGCACACACACACACCTGCACACACACCTGCGCGCGCACACACACACACACCTGCACACACACCTGCGCGCGCACACACACACCTGCACACACACCTGCGCGCGCACACACACACACCTGCACACACACCTGCGCGCGCACACACACACCTGCACACACACCTGCGCGCGCACACACACACCTGCACACACACACCTGCGCACGCACACACACACCTGCACACACACCTGCGCGCGCACACACACACCTGCACACACACCTGCGCGCGCACACACACACCTGCACACACACCTGTGCGCGCGCACACACACCTGCACACACACCTGCGCGCGCACACACACACCTGCACACACACCTGCGCGCGCACACACACACCTGCACACACACCTGCGCGCGCACACACACACCTGCACACACACCTGCGCGCGCACACACACACCTGCACACACACCTGCGCGCGCACACACACACCTGCACACACACCTGCGCGCGCACACACACCTGCACACACACACCTGCGCGCGCACACACACACCTGCACACACACCTGCGCGCGCACACACACACCTGCACACACATCTGCGCGCGCACACACACACCTGCACACACACCTGCGCGCGCACACACACACCTGCACACACACCTGCGCGCGCACACACACACCTGTACACACACCTGCGCGCGCACACACACACCTGCACACACACCTGCGCGCACACACACACACCTGCACACACACCTGCGCGCGCACACACACACCTGCACACACACCTGCGCGCGCACACACACACCTGCACACACACCTGCGCGCGCACACACACACCTGCACACACACCTGCGCGCACACACACACACCTGCACACACACCTGCGCGCGCACACACACACCTGCACACACACCTGCGCGCGCACACACACACCTGCACACACACCTGCGCGCGCACACACACACCTGCACACACACCTGCGCGCGCACACACACACCTGCACACACACCTGCGCGCGCGCACACACACCTGCACACACACCTTCGCGCGCACACACACACCTGCACACACACCTGCGCGCGCACACACACACCTGCACACACACCTGTGCGCGCATACACACACCTGCACACACACCTGCGCGCGCGCGCTCACACCTGCACACACACCTGCGCGCGCGCGCTCACACCTGCACACACACCTGCGCGCGCTCACACCTGCACACACACCTGCGCGCGCGCGCTCACACCTGCACACACACCTGCGCGCGCGCGCTCACACCTGCACACACACCTGCGCGCGCGCGCTCACACCTGCACACACACCTGCGCGCGCGCGCTCACACCTGCACACACACCTGCGCGCGCGCGCTCACACCTGCACACACACCTGCGCGCGCGCGCTCACACCTGCACACACACCTGCGCGCGCGCGCTCACACCTGCACACACACCTGCGCGCGCTCACACCTGCACACACACCTGCGCGCGCGCGCTCACACCTGCACACACACCTGCGCGCGCGCGCTCACACCTGCACACACACCTGCGCGCGCGCGCTCACACCTGCACACACACCTGCGCGCGCGGGCTCACACCTGCACACACACCTGCGCGCGCGCGCTCTATACCTGCACACACACCTGCGCGCGCGCGCTCACACCTGCACACACACCTGCGCGCGCGCGCTCACACCTGCACACACACCTGCGCGCGCGCGCTCACACCTGCACACACACCTGCGCGCGCGCGCTCACACCTGCACACACACCTGCGCGCGCGCGCTCACACCTGCACACACACCTGCGCGCGCGCGCTCACACCTGCACACACACCTGCGCGCGCGCGCTCACACCTGCACACACACCTGCGCGCGCGCGCTCACACCTGCACACACACCTGCGCGCGCGCGCTCACACCTGCACACACACCTGCGCGCGCGCGCTCACCCGCTCACACACCTGCGCGCGCGCTCACCCGCCCGCCCGCCCGCCCGCCCGCCCGCCCGCCCGCCCGCCCGCCCGCCCGCCCACCCGCCCGCCCGCCCGCCCGCCCGCCCGCCCGCCCACCCGCCCACCCACCCACCCACCCACCCACCCACCCACCCACCCACCCACCCACCCACCCACCCACCCACCCACCCACTCACCCACCCACCCACTCACCCACCCACTCACCCACCCACCCACTCACCCACTCACTCACCCACTCACCCACCCACTCACCCACTCACCCACCCACCCACCCACCCACTCACTCACTCACCCACCACCCACTCACCCACTCACCCACTCACCCACCCACTCACCCACCCACCCACTCACCCACTCACCCACCCACCCACCCACCCACTCACCCACTCACCCACTCACCCACCCACCCACTCACCCACTCACCCACCCACTCACTCACCCACTCACTCACCCACTCACCCACCCACTCACCCACCCACTCACCCACCCACTCACCCACTCACCCACCCACTCACCCACCCACTCACCCACTCACCCACTCACCCACCCACTCACCCACCCACTCACCCACTCACCCACCCACTCACCCACTCACTCACCCACTCACCCACCCACTCACCCACTCACTCACCCACTCACCCACTCACCCACACACTCACTCACACACACACTCACTCACCCACTCACCCACTCACTCACCCACCCACCCACCCACCCACTCACTCACTCACTCACTCACTCACTCACTCACTCACTCACTCACCCACCCACCCACCCACTCACCCACCCACTCACCCACTCACCCACCCACTCACTCACCCACTCACCCACTCACTCATCCACTCACCCACTCACTCACTCACACTCACTCACTCACTCACTCACCCACTCACTCACCCACTCACACTCACTCACTCACTCACACTCACTCACCCACTCACACTCACTCACTCACTCACTCACCCACTCACACTCACTCACTCACTCACTCACCCACTCACCCACTCACCCACTCACCCACTCACCCACTCACTCACACACTCACACACACTCACACCTGCACACAGACCTGTAGCGTACCCAGTATTTACTCCAGGAGGGGGTAATTTTTGCTCAGGGGTGCATAAAGTACCCCTACGAACGAAAGAAAAACTCAACGGTTTTGGCCCACTATATTTTTAAAAGGGCATATTTTCACCATTTTTCTCGTTAAAAAAATAAAAAAAATAATGCATTTTTTGTTTACCAAAGGGGGCACGTACAGACCTTCATGGGGGGGGGGGCATTTGCTCCGTTTGCCCCTCCCCCCCTTGTGTACGCCTTTGACACAGACACACCTGCACACAGACACACCTGCACACAGACACTGCTGCTTGACAGCTTGTAGTGTCCAGCGGATGGGTTTGAAGAACAGGGTGGATAGGCACACGAGCACCTGATTTCATGAAATAAGAATTAGAGATAAACATCTTCGTGGATAATGACTTCAAGTGTTCCGGTCGGCGTGGTCAAAAATGCATCAAACGTCTTTACTCTCTTGTATTTAATTGCAATGGTGTTTGTGTTTCATTTTGTCTTAATTCAGTATCGTTGTATATTATATGTCCTTGTATTGTGCATTGCTCTTGTCTTGGCAGATCGGTATTTAATTGGCATTTTGAGTTGCGGATTTATGTACGGTATGTTTCGCCTTCAGCTATATTGTACGTATAATTCCCACGTAAACTGTCGCGTCTCTCCGTGTGTTCGAGTTCCTCTGAAAGGCAAACGCGCCTTTCCAGAGAAAGTGAACGAGCTGGCGATGCCCTATTTCGACTTTGAGACGGTGCGCGTGTTCGTGATGGAGGCGCTGAAGGATGCCTACGAGAAGAACCAGGTGCACACGCGGGACTCGATCGGCGGCTCCAACGAGACGCTGTTTGTGTGAGTACTGGCCGCTGGGTACCGACACGGCCGCTGGGTACCGACACAGCTGCTGGGTACCGGTACGGTCGCTGGGTACCGGTGCGGCCGCTGGGTACCGGTACAGTCGCTGAAAATGACGGAATGAAGTCCCTCACCGACTGCAGCTGAGGATATTTTGCCACATGTCCCGCCCCCACGGAGGACACATTACTGTCAGAATTACCGACTTCTTGGGCAGATATGTTAAAAGCTGATATTTTATTTATATCGGTGACGCCATAAACAAACATGTGTAAATGTTATATGAATTTTCCGTGTATTGAAATTAGCGTTATATGTGTTCAGCGAGTGTGATTATTTTCGGTGTGTTGAAATTGCCGTTATATTTGCTCAGAGACTGTGACTATTGTCTGTGTATTTAAATTGCCGTTATATTTGCTCAGAGACTGTGACTATTTTCGGTGTGTTGAAGTTGCCGTTATATTTGTTCAGCGACTGTAACTATTTTCGGTGTGTTGAAGTTGCCGTTATATTTGTTCAGCGACTGTAACTATTTTCAGTGTATTGAAATTTCCGTTATATTTGTTCAGCGACTGTGACTATTTTCGGTGTGTTGAAGTTGCCGTTATATTTGCTCAGCGACTGTGACTATTTTCGGTGTGTTGAAATTGCCGTTATATTTGTTCAGCGACTGTGACTATTTTCGGTGTGTTGAAGTTGCCGTTATATTTGTTCAGCGACTGTGACTATTTTCGGTGTGTTGAAGTTGCCGTTATATTTGTTCAGCGACTGTGACTATTTTCGGTGTGTTGAAATTGCCGTTATATTTGCTCAGCGACTGTGACTATTTTCGGTGTGTTGAAAAATCACACCTGCGTCGTGCCGCAGTCCGCTGCTGAAGCTCTGCGACCGTCTGCTGCTGATCGGCTACCTGCGGGACGAGGACATCCAGGATCTGCTGGTCATGATCGACCACGCCTCGTGGGACCCCCTCGTACGACCCCGAGGGCAAGGACCAGCACAGGTCAGTCTCCTGACCTCTCCTGTCCCCCCCGGACCTCTCGTATGATCCCGAGGCCAAGGACCAGCACAGGTCAGTCTCCTGACCTCTCCTGCCCCCCCCCCCCGGACCCCTCGTATGATCCCGAGGGCAAGGACCAGCACTGGTCAGTCTCCTGACCTCTCCTGTCCCCCCCCCCCCCCGGACCCCTCGTATGATCCCGAGGGCAAAGACCAGCACAGGTCAGTCTCCTGACCTCTCCTGTCCCCCCCCGGACCCCTCGTATGATCCCGAGGGCAAGGACCAGCACTGGTCAGTAGTGGCATGTTAGCGTGATTGCACAGGGCAGGACAAGCAAATGTGGAATGTGGATATACTTACACGAGTACGTTTGCTTAAACCCTATTTGGGGAGCTTCTTTTCCAAAAAATACATTTTGTTATTTGTTTAGTTTGGACGACCTCTAGGGTCCGAGCCACTTCTTATTGGACCTAGCTGTTCTGTCGCAGTATTCCGGACACTTCTTATTGGACCAGGCACGTAGCCAGGATTTCGTCCAGGGGGGGGGGGGGGGGGGGGGGCGGCGGCGCCTCGAAAGGGCCCCTTCCCGAGCGTTGAAAGGGCCCCTTCCCAAGCGTTGAATGCCCCCCCCCCAAAAAAAACGCATGAAAAGGCACGTTACAAGGCTGGGAAATGCGGTATGACAGGTATGGCATGGGCCATACCAACGTTTAGGAGCTGGAGTTAGCAAACTGCCTTATCAACTTTGGAACCAGCGACACGAATTTGGAATCAGCTATACCAACTTGGAATATTTTTTTAAGCTCAAGACCTGGAACTCTTAAACAAATTAAAATGTTGAGTATTATGCCCTGGGTTGCTTTCTCATCAATGCGTCGCATTGCGTATGGTGCGGACCTCTAAAATTGCTATATTGTGCGTTTAAAGGTGCGGGGAAAAAGTGCTAAAGTGAACTATTTTTGCCCAATAATATAGGAAAGTAGCAACATAATAAATGCGCCGAGAAACTGACCTATTTTTTTCCTAACCCGCATATAATTGAATTTGTAGTTAAATTGCGCTGCGGAGCGGCGCGAAAATTGTAAGTTTGATTCCCTGTACAACTGTATTCTTACTGTTGAAAGGCCCAAGGTCCCTTCAGATCGTCTAGGGGCCCCTCAGACCTTTTCTACGCCCTTCCGACCTGTTCAGGGACTCATCTGGGATCCGCGAAGCGAAAAGACATGATGTGGAGTGGGTGATATATATAATACAAAGAGGGCTAACTCTACAGGAAAAAATAAAATCGGATCTTTCGGGTATATTGTAGCACCCTGACGAAGGGTGTTACAATATACCCGAAAGCTCCGCTTTTAATATTTGTATTGTGGAGTAAGTCCTCTTTGTATTTAATCTTCATCTGGGATCTCTACGTGCTTTGACCCTTCCGGTCTCACCAGATACTCCTCTGACCTTCCAAGAAGCCCCTCTTGTGTGTCAACGGGCCCATTCGGCCTGTTCAGAGGGCCTTCCGACCTGGCCAGGGACTGCACTGGCTGCTTTGCCGCCCTGCCGACATGCTCAGGGGCAGGGGCGGCGTATTGCGGGGCGCAGGGTACCCAAAATCCCCCCTCAAATTTAAATCCTGGGGAGGGGAAGGGTCATGTTGCCCCCAGATTGAGCAGGCTAAAATCTGGGGGGTGGGCAAAACTACCTTTTGCCCCCCAGGGTTTTCGACTGGGGGGAATTTTGGGTACCCTGCCCCCGCAATCCGCCGCCCCTGCTCAGGGGCCCCTCCGACCTGCCCAGGGGCCCCTCCAGTCTGGCTAGGAACTCATCCGGCATGTTCAAGGGGCCTTCCGAACGGCCCAGGGACCTTTTCGGTCTAGCCAGGGGCCCCTCTGACTTGCCCAGGACCCCTCCGATCGGCCAAGCGACTCTTCTGGTCGTCCTGCGCTGGCTGCTTTGTCGCCATGCCGACATGCTCAAGGGGCCCTCCGACCTGCCCTGGAGCCCCTCCGTGCTGGTCAGGGGCCACTTCGGCATGTTCAGGGGCCCTTCTTAACCGCCCAGGGGTCCTTTCGGTCTGGTCAGGGGCCCCTCCGATCTGCGCAGGGGCCCTTTTAACTTTCCAGGGGCCTTCTGGTCTCTCCAGGGGCCCTTTAACCTTCTAAGGGGCCCTTCCGACCTAGCAAGGGACTGCGCTGGCTGCTTTGTCGCCTACATGCTCCGAGGGCCTTCCGACCTGCCCTGGGGCCCCTCCGTGCTGGCTAGGGGCTCATTCGGCATGTTTAGGGGCCCTTCTGACCCACCAAGGGGCCCTTTCGGTCTGGTCAGGGCCCCTCTGACCTGCACAGGGGCCCTCTTAACTTCCCAAGGGCCCTCTGGTCTGTCCAGGGGCCCTCCAACCTGCTCAGGGGCCCTTATGACCTGGCAAAGGACTGCGCTGGCCGCTTTGTCGCCCAGTCGACATGCTCAGGGGCCTCTCAACCTGCCCAGGGGCCCCTCTGTGCTGGCTAGGGGCCCATTCGACGTGTTCAGGGGGCCCATTCAACGTGCTCAGGGGGCCCTCTGACCTGCTCAGGGGCCCTTTCGGTCTGGCCAGGGGCCCCTCTGACATGCACAGGGCTCTTTTGAACGTCCAAGGGGCCCTCTGGTCTTTCAGAGAGGGCCCTGGTGGCCCTAAAGGGGCTCTGAAGTCCTCTAAAGTCTCTAAAGACCACGCTTCGTGTAGTAAAGAGCCTATGATACCGAGCTTCGCGCGGTCTCATCGGCCCTTTTCGGCGCGCCCAGCGCGCCGAAAGGGCCCTCGCGCGCCAAAAAGGCCTCCTGGCCTCTAGGGGGGGGGGGGGGGGCCGCCCCCGCCGCCCCGCCGCCCCCGCCGCTCTCCCATTGGCTACGTGCCTGTATTGGACCTAGCTGTTCTGTCGCAGTAATTCGGCTGAGCTTAATGCAAGGTCTGACACGTTGCTACTGATGCGCCCTGTCGGAGGATCTGCTGTGCTGTGTGCTGACTGGAGCTGTGCTGTGTACTGACTGGAGCTGTGCTGTGTGCTGACTGGAGCTGTGATGTGTGCTGACTGGAGCTGTGCTGTGTGCTGACTGGAGCCGTGATGTGTGCTGACTGGAGCTGTGCTGTGTGCTGACTGGAGCTGTGCTGTGTGCTGACTAGAGCTGTGCTGTGTGCTGACTGGAGCTATGATGTGTGCTGACTGGAACGGTGCTGTGTGCTGACTGGAGCTGTGCTGTGTGCTGACTGGAGCTGTGCTGCGTGCTGACTGGAGCTGTGCTGTGTGCTGACTGGAGCTGTGCTGTGTGCTGACTGGAGCTGTGCTGTGTGCTGACTGGAGCTGTGATGTGTGCTGACTGGAGCTGTGATGTGTACTGACTGAAGCTGTGCTGTGTGCTGACTGGAGCTGTGATGTGTGCTGACTGGAGCTGTGCTGTGTGCTGACTGGAACTGTGATATGTGCTGACTGGAGCTGTGATGTGTACTGACTGGAGCTGTGCTGTGTGCATGATTGTAGCTGTGCTGTGTGCTGACTGGAGCTGTGATGTGTGCTGACTGGAGCTGTGCTGTGTGCTGACTGGAGCTGTGCTGTGTGCTGACTGGAGCTGTGCTGTGTGCTGACTGGAGCTGTGATGTGTGCTGACTGGAGCTGTGATGTGTGCTGACTAGAGCTGTGCTGTGTGCTGACTGTAGCTGTGCTGTGTGCTGACTGAGCTGTGCTGTGTGCTGACTGGAGCTGTGATGTGTGCTGACTGAGCTGTGATGTGTGCTGACTGGAGCTGTGCTGTGTGCTGACTGGAGCTGTGTTGTGTGCTGACTGGAGCTGTGCTGTGTGCTGACTGGAGCTGTGATGTGTGCTGACTGGAGCTGTGATGTGTGCTGACTGAAGCTGTGCTGTGTGCTGACTGGAGCTGTGATGTGTGCTGACTGGAGCTGTGATGTGTGCTGACTGGAGCTGTGCTGTGTGCTGACTGGAGCTGTGTTGTGTGCTGACTGGAGCTGTGCTGTGTGCTGACTAGAGCTGTGCTGTGTGCTGACTGGAGCTGTGTTGTGTGCTGACTGGAGCTGTGCTGTGTGCTGACTAGAGCTGTGCTGTGTGCTGACTGGAGCTGTGATGTGTGCTGACTGGAGCTGTGCTGTGTGCTGACTGGAGCTGTGTTGTGTGCTGACTGGAGCTGTGCTGTGTGCTGACTGGAGCTGTGATGTGTGCTGACTGGAGCTGTGATGTGTGCTGACTGGAGCTGTGCTGTGTGCTGACTGGAGCTGTGTGTGTGCTGACTGGAGCTGTGCTGTGTGCTGACTGGAGCTGTGCTGTGTGCTGACTGGAGCTGTGCTGTGTGCTGACTGGAGCTGTGATGTGTGCTGACTGGAGCTGTGTTGTGTGCTGACTGGAGCTGTGATGTGTGCTGACTGAAGCTGTGATGTGTTGCTGACTGAAGCTGTGTTATGTGCTGACTGGAGCTGTGCGGTGTGCTGCACAGACGCGGCCTGCTGCAGATTAAGATGGCCGAGGGCTGCCAACTGCAGATCTGCTACCTGCTGCATCACCTATACGACATACAGCTGAGACACAGGGTGGAGAGCATCATCGCCTTCAGGTGAGTGGCCCGCGGGTCGGCCGCGCTCTGCTGCTGCACCTAGTTGCGCATCAGGCTCTCCACAAACAACCAGTATAGCCCTTTTGACGCTTAGCATCTCACCCTGAGGATTATCGACTGAACTCATTTGATGTCAAATCGAAATTGCAGATTTTTTGCAGTTTCTGACACACTAGTCGGCTCCGATAGATAGTCTATTGTCGATCAGTGTCATCAGCTGTGTGGCCACAAATCATCAGTGACGGTTGGCCGGCAGTCACGACTACGTGGGCGAGCTGCAGAAGGACCAGCTGCGACGATACGTGGAGATCAAACAGTCGGAGCTGCCCTCATCAGTCACCGCCCGCAAGACCAAGGAGTTCCGCTGCCCGCCTCGAGAACAGGTCAGTACAGGTCCGCTGTCCGCTCCGAGAACAGGCCAGTACAGGTCCGCTGTCCGCCTCGAGAACAGGTCAGTACAGGTCCGCTGTCCGCCTCGAGAACAGGTCAGTACAGGTCCGCTGTCCGCTCCGAGAACAGGTCAGTACAGGTCCGCTGTCCGCTCCGAGAACAGGCCAGTACAGGTCCGCTGTCCGCCTCGAGAACAGGTCAGTACAGGTCCGCTGTCCGCCTCGAGAACAGGTCAGTACAGGTCCGCTGTCCGCTCCGAGAACAGGTCAGTACAGGTCCGCTGTCCGCTCCGAGAACAGGTCAGTACAGGTCCGCTGTCCGCCTCGAGAACAGGTCAGTACAGGTCCGCTGTCCGCTCCGAGAACAGGTCAGTACAGGTCCGCTGTCCGCTCCGAGAACAGGTCAGTACAGGTCCGCTGTCCGCCTCGAGAACAGGTCAGTACAGGTCCGCTGTCCGCTCCGAGAACAGGTCAGTACAGGTCCGCTGCCCGCCTCGAGAACAGGTCAGTACAGGTCCGCTGCCCGCTCCGAGAACAGATCAGTACAGGTTCGCTGTCCGCCTCGAGAACAGGTCGGTACAGGTCCGCTGTCCGCTCCGAGAACAGGTCAGTACAGGTCCGCTGCCCGCTCCGAGAACAGATCAGTACAGGTTCGCTGTCCGCTCCGAGAACAGGTCAGTACAGGTCCGCTGTCCGCCCCGGAAGCAGGTTGTATCATCAATTTTACTGCGTGTAATCGTTGAGGAACAACAAATCATAGCATGCGTTGTTTGGTATGGCCCGTGTCACCTCTCGTTTGCAGACTGTTTGTGAAGACGACCACTCCTGATGTGAACAGCTTACCAGCGCGGTTGTGTTGAGGAGAAGCCGTGGATCTTCGGGCTCCTTATATTTGCAACGGGTACCGCGGCGGCAGCGGTAACAGCAACCGTGACAGCGTCGGCCCGCCAGCCGAACCTCCCTTCGCGCGCGCCTGTCGCGTCCTCGTGTGCGCAGCCGACCCGGCTCACAACTGACGGGCGGCCCTGACCCGTGGTCAGGGCCGCCCGTGACGTCACGGGCCGGACCGCAGGGATGGAGTCAGGCGCTTACATTCTAACTTATACACCTTACAGTTGGTGTGTGTGTGTGTGTGTGTGTGTGTGTGTGTGTTTGTGTGTGTCTGTGTCTGTGTCTGTGTCTGTGTCTGTGTCTGTGTCTGTTTCTGTGTCTGTGTCTGTGTCTGTGTCTGTGTCTGTGTCTGTGTCTGTGTCTGTGTCTGTGTCTGTGTCTGTGTCTGTGTCTGTGTCTGTGTCTGTGTCTGTGTGTGTGTGTATTTGTGCGTGTGCGTGTGCGTGTGCGTGTGCGTGTGCGTGTGCGTGTGCGTGTGCGTGTGCGTGTGCGTGTGCGTGTGCGTGTGCGTGTGCGTGTGCGTGCGCGTGTGCGTGCGTGCGTGCGCGTGTGCGTGCGTGTGCGTGTGCGCGTGCGCGCGTGTGTGTGTGTGACTCCGGCGGCGACCGGTGCCCGACCTGCCCTGCCCCCCAACCCCAACCCCAACCCCAGCCGAGTTCACCTCGGCTCCCTTGTCTCCCTCCGTCGGGTCACCCTCCCTCCGACGGGAGACCCGTCCCACGGAGGATCCCTCCTCGTCAGACGACGAGACCCTAATGCCCTAATGCCTCTGAAGGCCACCCGCTCCCATCAGCGCTTCCGCTCCAACTCACCGCCCGCCGCCCCTCCTCCCCAACCCCTCCCCGGGTCACTGAGGAGAACCCGACCCCCTTCCCCACCACCCCGGTCAAGGTCGAGCCGCCCCCGCTCCCGCCGACGTAGGCGTACCCGTGCGACCGCAGGGCGTGGTCTGGACAGCAGTTTCTAATGAATAATAATCAGGCAGAATTCGTCCTCCAATGGAATACAAGGTCCCTTATATCCCATTGGGGGCAATTCAAACATTATATCTTAAATAATAATCCGTTAGTAGCCGCCGTTCAGGAAACCCACTTTATTGACGCCGACTTTAATAACTTTACTTTTAAAAGTTCGGGCTATAGTCTTTATACAAATAACGTAAATGCATCACTGCGCCGAGGCGGCTCGGCTTTGCTTATTTCAAACCAACTTTTGCATCACCAAATTGACCTTCGAACAACCCTAGACGCAGTCGGCGTCAATATTAAAATCGTTCAGCTAGAACTTACTATAATCTCTATTTATTTTCGTCCCACTGAGGACATAGACATTTATTCTTTTTCTCAGCTTATTACAAATATTAACACCCCATGTCTGATTATGGGCGATTACAACGCGCGTCATCAGGCATGGGGATGCCGCTCTAACTCGAGGAGAGGCCAAAGTATGCTGGACATACTGGACCGGCATAATTTGGTCTTCCTCAACGACCAATCACCCACACACATACACCACTCAGGAGGCGAGGTGACTTACAGCGCCATTGATCTCGCCTTCGCCACACCACGCATCGCGACACTTTTTACATTTAACGCACAATCTGCCCTCTTTTTAGCGATCACTTCCAATTCACTTAGAACTAAAAGTCCCTTCAGGACAGACAAATTTGTACTCCCTGCCTAGATGGAACTTTCGCAAAGCAGACTGGTCCTCCTTTCAAAAGCACATTGACACTAATCACCCTGTAAACTCCCAGACCGACATTAACACTTTCTTAAACACTATTCTCGCATCAGCTCACCAACACATCCACCACACACACACACACACACACACACACACACACACACACACACACACACACACACACACACACACACACACACACACACACACACACACACACACACACACACACACACACACACACACACACACACACACACACACACACACACACACACACACACACACACACACACACACACACACACACACACACACACACACACACACACACACACACACACACACACACACACACACACACACACACACACACACACACACACACACACACACACACACACACACACACACACACACACACACACACACACACACACACACACACACACACACACACACACACACACACACACACACACACACACACACACACACACACACACACACACACACACACACACACACACACACACACACACACACACACACACACACACACACACACCACACACACACACACACACACACACACACACACACACACACACACACACACACACACACACACACACACACACACACACACACACACACACACACACACACACACACACACACACACACACACACACACACACACACACACACACACACACACACACACACACACACACACACACACACACACACACACACACACACACACACACACACACACACACACACACACACACACACACACACACACACACACACACACACACACACACACACACACACACACACACACACACACACACACACACACACACACACACACACACACACACACACACACACACACACACACACACACACACACACACACACACACACACACACACACACACACACACACACACACACACACACACACACACACACACACACACACGCACACGCACACGCACACGCACACGCACACGCACACGCACACGCACACGCACACGCACACGCACACGCACACGCACACGCACACGCACACGCACACGCACACGCACACGCACACGCACACGCACACGCACACGCACACGCACACGCACACGCACACGCACACGCACACGCACACGCACACGCACACGCACACGCACACGCACGCGCACGCGCACGCGCACGCGCACGCGCACGCGCACGCGCACGCGCACGCGCACGCGCACGCGCACGCGCACGCGCACGCGCACGCGCACGCGCACGCGCACGCGCACGCGCACGCGCACGCGCACGGGCACGCGCACGGGCACGGGCACGCGCACGGGCACGGGCGCGCGCACACCGCACACGCACACGCACACGCGCCGACCGAGGCAGCGTACTGCCCGTGGTGGAACACAGAATGCCAGAGAGCTGTGGCCCTCCGGAAAAGAGCATTTCGGAAATTTAAAGCGTGTATTACTGCAGAAAACGAACACGAAGTACGGAGGACCCGCTCTCTGGCTAAAAAGTCATTGACAAAGGAAAAAAAGAATCTTGGCAGGAATTCTCATCTACCTTTAATCGATTTACCTCCCTTTCAAAAATTTGGTCATTAATTAGATAATTTTCAAATAAAAGACCACCGTCATACAAAATCCCACACTTACGAATACACAACACATCTTACACGATCCCCCTAGAGGTGGCAACACAATTTGCTCAACATTACGCTAACATATCATCAACACAACAATGTACACC
>JAXIVJ010005579.1:0-72905 GCA_036785665.1 Chirona hameri
AGAGATAGGGGGGGGGGGTATATTTCGGCAGGCCAGAGAGAGGTGAGTGACCTAGCCGTGACATAATTAGTCACATCCATGATCGCACTCGAATATACGTGCTACTGACGGACGGCATACCTACATGTGAGAGTGCTATACAAATAAATTCAGTATCATATACAACAAATACATCTATAATTTTGCTTTTCGAAGTGACAAACTGCAAATGAGTAAGCGTAAGATAATTAAAAAAATGCAGGAAAATGCGTGTTATTAATTAACATTTAACGCCCCTCTAGACCAATGAGGTCTCCTTTGACGGCGAAAATGCTGCCCACCCCATTCGGAAAAATCCTAGATCCGCCCCTGTGCATGTTTGAAGAAACGGCGCCCTAATTTCCTGGAAAAAATGCGCCCCTGGTTCTCGGAAAAAATGCGCCCCTGTTCCCCGGAAAAAAAATGCACCCCTATTCCCCGGAAATAAAATGCGCCCCTATGCCCTGCCGCCCCCCCCCCTTGAAAAAAATCCTGGATCCGCCCCTGCCACTGGGGTCATGCGCTTTCATAGGTCAACCGAGGTCACTAACCTCAGATGACCTGACATGACCTTTTTGGAATTTGTCAGTTTTTAGGACATTTTGTGACGCTGATTACGAATTTGGCACCCATTAAGCATATGCACCATTAAGCTCATTCACGATTCTAGCTCGATAAAATGCAATTTATACGCATTTTCAATTTTGATGACATTTGGGTAATTGACATGACCTCAGATGTCACCTAATGATCCAAGACCTTAAAATCGGATACCAGCGGCTTCCTCTCGTCACAAGCAACCTCGTCTTTGAATCGAAGCTCTAGCTCAATTAGGGGCGAAATCTAAGGGGGGTCGTACCAACCTCCCAACCCGAACACGTAGTGATTTTGCCCTACCCGGGCGAGGGTTAAATGCTTTTCCTGCTCATTAATTACTTATATTTGAATATAATTCCTCCATAACTCTAAAATGTGCATTGTCTAACATTACAGATGATTCGGATTTGCTCAAACATCATTTTTCAATGATCACAAAAAGTGTTTGAAAATTGCTCTTCACTTTGGTCGCCCATACCCTTGGTATTTCGTAGAGACAATCTATTTTTCGACATCCTCCATTACTGGTGCATGCAGCTCGTTTGTAGCATTTGAACAGTGTTGTGTTGCCGATCTCCTGAGGTCAAGGTCGCGCCAGCTGACGCCTGCGCGCGCCGCCAGCTGGCGCCTGCGCGCGATGCCCAAAGTCTCAATCACGCTCGCGCGCTCGAGACGACAGCTTCGTCCAGTGACTAATATATCCCTTTTGTTCAACGGCGTGTTGGATTGGCCCAGCGGGGACGAACAGAACATGGCGCGGTCGGTAGCTAATCGATAGTGTGCGATACCGACAATCGAACCTCGTGTGCTGTTTAGTGTGCGTTCGCCATGAGTGACGCACATCTTGCGCGGCTCACGGCACTGCTGGTGCAGCAGACCGAGATGGCGGTCGCGG
Source organism: Chirona hameri (assembly GCA_036785665.1). Taxonomy (NCBI): domain Eukaryota; kingdom Metazoa; phylum Arthropoda; class Thecostraca; order Balanomorpha; family Balanidae; genus Chirona; species Chirona hameri. The sequence continues at coordinate 1,511 of JAXIVJ010005579.1, forward strand.
CCCAGCGGTAGGCGTCTCAGAGAGATGAGCGCCTCACCTCCATGCTGGATCGGGTGCTGACCGTTCAGGAGCGGCTGCCGGCTCCGCGGAGCGACGCGGCCGTGGCCGTGAGCAGTCCACCCGACCCAGCCGTCACCGCATCCACGACGCCTATAAGGCTGCCAACCAGCGCCATCCCGGCGCCGTACCTGACATCGTCTGCTTCGCTGAAGGAGTTCGGCGCTTGGCGCCGGAAGTTCACCGACTTCCGTCTCCTCACCCGCCTAGACAAGATGTCAGCCGACGAGCAGAAGGCGGCCATGATGTCATTGCTGGATGACGACTGGGCGCGGACGCTATGGTACAGCCTCCAGCTCGCCCCCGACGCCAACCTACCGAAGATGCTGGACGCCATGGAGGCGCATCTCCGTGGCCAGCGGAGCATGATTCTCGACCGTCGCGACTTCTATTCGCGAGCGCAGGAGCCCGGCGAGACGTTTGACGACTTCATGTGCAGCATCAAATAAATCGCAGCGTATTGTGTTTTTTGTCCGTCGTGCAAAGACGACCAGTACCGTGATCGGATTGTGACTGGCACGCGCGACGAGGAGGCGTTGAAGCGCATGCTGCATGAGCCGAAGCTGACTCTGCAGAGGGCTGTGGACATCTGCCGCGCATGTGAATCGGCTAGCGCGAACAGTGCGGTGCTCCGTGTCGAGCCAGCCAGCGTGGCGCGGGTTTCGGCCTATCGCAGAGCCCGTGCCCCTCCCCGTTCGGATAGTGCTCATCGTGATTCGTGTCCACGCTGCGGCCGGACCCCGCACGCTGACGGTGGACGCTGTCCTGCAGTGGACGCATCGTGCCACATATGTGGAGCCACCGGTCACTTCGCGGTGACATGCTCCGCTCCACCGACCGCCCGCGGCGCTGCGGCGCATGCATCGCTAGGTTCGATGGGAACAGCTGTGATACGGTGCCCCTGGGCTGGCGCTCACCGGTCAATTCAAGTTAATTTGACTAGTTCGTGTGCGATGTTTTATTACTGAATGACACCAGTGCTGCGTGTGGTTTGCATCGTGATGTGATTTATACGTTTCCTTTGCAGCAGGATTCATACTTCGAAAAACATACCGTAATACGGAAAAGTGTATCGAACAATTCCCTGCAACAAAGCATGCATAACCAATAAAGATCAGCTATTGCCTCCAGAAACGTTCCAAGTTATCATCTAGCGTTTGCATATTTTTTTGCCTTGGTTGCTCATTGATAGCATGGGAGAAACCTTCAAAAACAAACCTTAAATAACCTAATGAAAACGTTTAACCCTCGCCCTACGGGTGGGGGGGGGGGGGGGGGGGCCTGACAGGCCCCCTCCTGTGGTTTTTCTTGAATAACTTTTGACACATGTAGCGCATCCAGTGGTGGAACTTTATGAAATCGGTTGGGGGGGGGGGGGGCCAACGGCCGAATGCTCAAGTTGAAACTAAACGTCCAATACTATATATATGCATATGTAGTGTATAATTATTATATAATATACGTATTATACAACTATTACAATTATTACAATTGTGGAACTATTTTGTCCGTTTCATACAGGGAAAAAAAAAAAAAAATCCCCAATTTCCTTGTTTCAGACCATAAAATTGAAAAATTACTTCACTGAAGTTGATAGGTAAACACTGACTGGTCATAACATTTTTTGAAGGACCAACACAGTTTTGAAGCCGTTAAATGTTAAATTATCGCCATCGGTGGCCAATTAAAGGGTCATTGCCACCTCGCAGGCCAATATGGAGTTATTGGTGTGTATCGGCCGATTAAGCGTGTCCGATTTCACCTGCAAAATTTGGTTCCCGAAACTCCCCCATTATATTTTTTTTTTTGCACCAGTCATGCTTGCCAAGCATTCGTAAAGTTGGAGTCGCCACATCTCTATTTAGAATCACTTCTTTGCAGACTGTTATTTTCTTTTGAATGTTGCAAACACAACATCACCATTCCGTCAGTGCACTTTAAAATTAAAAAGTGTATGCGGTTAATTATATTCTCAACAACCTTAGCCTCTTTCATAATAAAACAGCAAGAATTGCTGTGGGTCGACTTTGGGACCGTAGGAGTTATGTGACCTATACCTTATAACACAGATATACTTTTCAACGTCAAGTCTCGGCGAATTCGTACGGGCTTGGGGGGGGGGGGGCGCCAATACCACAGCCAAACTGGATGAGAGCGGCCATCATGAATCTAGTACTGAGCACAGCTGGAACCAACGTTTTGGAGTCAGAAATAAATACAAAATGCTTTGCCGATACACTGCTTTATGTGCTGCAGGAGCAAGTTTGAGCTTGAGCATACATGATTGTTGAACAACACCATTCATTTAAGTTGCTTTTTAGAAATCCTCCGGAGGTGGCAATATCCTTTTAAGAATGCATCTGAAAAACACGTTCCTCATACATAATTGTCACATGCCAGACGGAGTCGGCAAAATTTAACTTACTCCGACTCCGGCAAAAAATATCGACTTCAATAGACTCAGATTACGACTCCGAGTCTGCAAGACTGCTTCCGACCGACATGGCTCTCTCAGCCCGTTTAAGGGCTCTCCAAAATGCCCGAGAGCTTTCTCAGACTTGCACAGGGCCCTCTTAGGTCTGACAATGGCCCTCTTAGACAAGCGTAAGGCCCTCTCAGAACAGACGGTGGTCATCTCTGGTCGACCGATGATCCTCTCAAAGAAGCGGAGGGTCCTCTCTTAGGGATTTAGGGCTCTCTTAGACCGGAAAAGCGCCCCCCCTTGGACGATTAGGGGTCCTTTCAAACTGGTAAACATACCTTGCAGACAGGCATAGGGCCCTCTCAGGCATGACAAAGGTCATTTCAGAACGACAAGGAGCCTAAGGTTCTAAGGCCTGGAAAATACTGTATAAAACCAACTGATGCCCCTCTCAGACCGCTGGGTTCTTCCCGGCCAAGACAATGGCCCTCTAAGACCAGTCTGGGGCCCGCTCAGGCCTGGCAAGAGCCACTCGAGCCGACCGATGGCCCCCTCAGACCGACTGAGTTCTCATTCAGGCCGACCAAGGGCCCCCTCAAGCCGACCAAGGGACCCTCAAGTCGACCGAGAGTCCCCTAAGGCCGACAGAAGAGTCCCACATACACACTAGGGACCCCTTTAGGTCGACCGAGGGTCAATCAGGCCGATTAAGGGCCCCTCAGGCCAACCGAAGGCCTCCCCAAGCTGACCGAAGGCCCCTCAGGCCGTAAAAGCACCTCCTGAAACTGACCGAAGGCACCTCAGGCGGAAAAAGTTTTTCTTGCAAGTCGACTAAAACGACCGAGGGCCCTTCAAGCCGACCGAGAGCCGCCTCAGGCCACCAGAGGACTCCCTCAGGCAGACCAATGGCACATTCAGGCCGCCTGAGAGCCCTCAGGCCGACCAAGGAACCCTCATACTGAAAACAAACTTCAAGCTGGCTGAGGTCCCTTCAGACCGAACGAGAGCCACTCAGGCCGACCGAAGATTCCTCAAACCAACTGAAGGCCCCCTCAAGCTGACAGAGGGCCCCTCACGCCGACCGAGGTCCCCTCAGGCATGCCGAGGGCCCACTCAGGCATACCGAGGGCCACTTAGGCTAAGCGAGAGCCACTCAGGCCAACCGAGGGCCCCTTACGCCCACTCAGGGCTCATCACGCCAACCGAGGTCCCCTCAGGTATACCGAGGGCCACTCAGGCCGTCTGAGGTACCCTCAAGCCGACAAAGGGTCCTTCAGGCCGACAAAGAGCCCCTTAGACCGAATAAAAGCTCCTCAGACCGACCAAGGGCCCCCTCAAGCCGGCTGAGGTTCCCTCAAGCCGATCGAGGGCCCCTCAGGCCAACCGAGCTCCCACCCAGGCCGACAGAGTCCCCCCCTCCACCCCTCCGCAGGCCGAAGCAGAGCTCGTCAGTCCGACTGGACACACCTCAGGCCAACCAAGGGCCCCTCAAGCCGGCCGAGGTTCCCTCAAGCCGGCCGAGATTCCAAACAATTCAAACAAACAACAGTTCAAACAATGGCTCCTTAGGCCGACTGGGACCCCCTCGGGTGGACGAAGGAATCCCTCAAGTCGACGGAGTGCCCCCTCAGATCGACCGAGCTCCCCTCCAGGCCCAACGACGCTCGCTCATGCTGACCGAGGGTTCGTTTGGTCAACCAAGGACCCACTCAGGCCGACCTCGGTTAACCTCCTGGAAGAGCCATGGACCCCTAGCCCCCCTGGCCACGATGACCCCCATACCCGATGCCCTTGGCCCTTTGATGGCACGATCCCCTCGATGTTCCTCCGGATCAAACTATTATTTTAGCATGGATGTTGGATATTTAGGATATTGCGATAACAGAGAGCCAAAAAGGCTGCATAAAATATCAGCCTTATTTCAGGTAACCAATATATTTATAACAAATTCCATTGAACACCATTTAAATAGAGCACACCGATCGCTAATTCGTCATGCTCAATGCCTCCACTATTCGCTAATCTGAACGCTTGAACCTTGTATCTACGGACTTGTTAGCAGAAGAGAATCCATGCTACCAACTTACCCATTATATCATAATCGAAAAGCAGTCGCAGATGGAATCGCAATGCTCGTATACTTATAAGATGGAATACTCCTCAGATGGAATCACATCTTGATATGATGAATTACGCAAAATTAAAAACAGAACAATCTATACGGGTAGTCCTTTAAAATTTTAGAGGGGCACAAATTTTGGAAAACATTGGGGGGGGGGGGCGGAGCACCATTGGGGGGGGGGGGGGGCTCAGCTCAGCATTGGATGGGCTCGGGCCCTCCCAAAGAGATATAAAGTTCCGCCCCTGAGCGCATCGTGCTGAAATTTTTAGTATCTAAGTTTACAACAATTTTACGTATGCTGTACACATTTAATTGAAGTTTGTCAAAAATTTGGGGAAAAATCATGTTTTGATGACGTCATGTTGATGGAAAAACGATAAATATTTGAAAAATCGTAGAAACAGAGTTTTAAAGCAAATTGCAAACACAATTTACCAAAAATAAAAAAAAATGGAATTTTCTTCAAAATGGCAATCTCAGATTTTCAACAATTTTTGTTTTTGACTCCTAAAATAAAAAAAAACGATTTTGTTTTTAAAATCATCACAAAATTAAAATTCAGAGATGTTAGAAAACCGGAATATATGTGAGAAAAATGTATATGGACAATATCCAAACCAATTTTTAAAGCAATATCTCTATTTTTGATGGAGTGATGGCTCTCTAAGTGTAAGAAACTCAAGACGTCATTTTATTAAAATAGCTTCTTTGACTTTTTTGACAAATTACGAACAAAAACACCTTTTCTGTATTTCTGAGACAAAACTGGTTTAGGAACATTCCTTTTTATTTACATTAATTAATTTCTAATTTTGATCCAATCGCTGTTCTGGACGTGGTCGAGCCGAGGTCATTCACTTGACCTGGAAGGTCACCCATTGACCTGAAACCTAAAATTCGCATACTGTTGGATTCTTCTCATGACCATGCTGGTTCTTACAGCATTGCTCTAAGTTGCTTGGTTCGGAAGTTAGCAGGGGGTCTGTCAGGCCCCCCCGTAGGGCGAAGGTGAAAAAAGATCCCGTAGGGCGAGGGTTAAGACAAACAAGGCTGGTGTTCAATCGGAACTGATATCTTCAAAAGTTGAAGGAAAAGATACCAACCACAGGACAATGGACCGTGGAGGCAAGAGGCCCCCACTACCCAGTGTGCGAGGAGCTCGCTAATATCTAGTTTAATTGTAGTTATATAGGACCTCCAATTGTTTGTCGACAACAGCTATCCTATGAACCAGCAAGTTTCCATTAACTGCAGTGACTAGAAAGAAGTAACAGCGAGCTTTTGAAACAATGGTTTCCTCAGGCCCAGTGATAACGGGTCACTCGAAATGTGAAAAATGGTGCCAGTTACACCAGCACCAGACAATCATGGTATACACACCCGTTTCCACAAATCGTCGACAGCCAATCGTCGACAATTCGTCATTACGAAGAAATTACCTCATCAATCCTAAACAAGGGACATCAACTGCATACGCGTTAAATGCCATACTTCAACACCACAACATAAACAACTGTGCTTGGCTTTATGTATAAAATAATATGACAGACAGTTGGGGCATCCGACAATTTAATCGGGAAGGGCCACAACGCGTGTTCGGCTTAACGACGCTTCGTGCCTAACGTCTAACGTCTAACGTCTAACGTCTAACGTCTAACGTCTAACGTCTAACGTCTAACGTCTAACGTCTAACGTCTAACATCTAACCTCTAACGACTAACGTCAGACGTCTAACGTCTAACGTCTAACGTCTAACGTCTAACGTCTAACGTCTAACGTCTAACGTCTAACGTCTAACGTCTAACGTCTAACGTCTAACGTCTAACGTCTAACGTCAGACGTCTAACGTCTAACATCTAACGTCTAATGTCTAACGACTAACGTCTAACGTCTAACGTCTAACGTCTAACGTCTAACGTCTAACGTCTAACGTCTAACGTCTAACGTCTAACGTCTAACGTCTGACGTATAATTAAGCCCATATTCAGTGACATCTTCACTTCACGCCCATCATGTGCCGTGGGGAAATGACCAGCGGTCAGCATCATAGACAGACGTATGGATACAATGACAGACAGACAGACAGACAGACAGACAGACAGACAGACAGACAGACAGACAGACAGACAGACAGACAGACAGACAGACAGACAGACAGACAGACAGACAGACAGACAGACAGACAGACAGACAGACAGACAGACAGACAGACAGACAGACAGACAGACAGACAGACAGACAGGCAGACAGACAGGCAGACAGACAGACAGACAGACAGGCAGACAGACAGACAGACAGACAGACAGACAGACAGACAGACAGACAGACAGACAGACAGACAGACAGACGTGTGGTGCGCGTGTGGGCAGACAGCTGGCCGTGCGGGTCACCTGGTTACATAATACCACTGGCGGGAGTGGAGTCTGCCGCTGCCCGCTCACGCGTGCTCTAGGTATCCCGGGCTGATCCAGCTGGGTGGAACCGAACTCGCCTCGCGATGGTCATGATTCACACCTAATTTAATGATACACAAGGACAAAGCAGCGATGCGAGATGATTGTTACTGTTCGCTATTATAGAAGTGAGAGAAAGGGGAAAATTGTGTGTCAGAAATAACATCACTTGATGTTTTATTAGATCTTTCGTAAATCAGCTTAAGATCCACCGGAAATAGCAAAGTGATAGATTGGACAAATCAGACATGACATTGGTCTCCGAATAAACACAATGCAGGTAGTTTCACCAAAGAGGTTGCTCGCATGTTCGGATACGAGCGCTATTCAAGAGCAAGAACTTTATGAACGGATTTGTCCTGTTCAGTCCTCCATACAACTAACTAAAAAATTTAGGTTTGACTGAGAATGTTATATTGAAACGTTTCATGTGTTAATATAACATAAACATGAATTAATTTTGCGACGCATTTGCTGCATGCAGTTCCAAATTTATTAGTATAACAGATACCTTGGAATTGCCAAATCATCTGAGTTCCTTGGGATGCATAACGCAAGGGAAACCGGAGAGCAATTTGGCTGGGCCTTTATGTCTATACAATTGTGTTCTTCTAGAACTTTGAAGGTGGCAATTCAATCACTTACGTTGTAGACAAGTCTTTTTCAAGAATTACATCAATATCCAGAGGGGGAAAAATAAGGAGAGTTGTATGCAGTGTTCGTCACGGGCCCACCAACCCCCAGCCCAGCCCAGCCCAGACCCATGAACACGAAGCTCAGGTCCGGACCAGGCCCGGTCAAAATCATATTATTGAGGCCCAGGGCCGGTCAGGCCCGTTCTGATTAAGCATATAATTATTTTCACCAAATTTGCAATAATTATCCTAGCATATTTACTTGTATACTATAAATGTGGAACAATGAACAAACTATGCTAACCAAAAACAACAAAAAGCCACAGCCACAGCAACAGTGTGTTGCTGTGTAGGTGAACTGCCGGTTAAAATATTTTTGAGCTCTGACCTGAGCTTGTGCGACGCGCGCATTACTTCAAAATTGTCAGGCCCAGGCCCATCCAGAACCCAGTGATTTCCTTAAAGTTGAGGCCCGGCCCCGGCCCAACCCAGGCCCAGCCAATGGCCCATAGAGCCAGCCCAGCCCATGGCGAACTCTGGTTGTATGAATGGAAACACAGGTAAGATGCAAACACATGTTTTGCTGTTAGGAGTCTCGTTTAAGTGGCCGGCCTTACATTTATTCGTATCCATGGCCGGTTGCCTGCCGTCATTTAGCGAATAGCATCCCATGGAATCATCTAGTAATTTTAACCGGAAGAGGCTATCTAATGTACATGACAGAACAATAGCAATAGGATTTAGAGGTTTGTGTTAGGCCAGTAATGCACTTCAAAATTAGAAGGCTAAAATAAACTAAATACACAATAAAATAAAAACATCCACGATCCGATTGCAATTGAAATGTCCCATAAGGCATAAGATCTCAACCATTTTATATCAAATCAAACTGACTGCAACATGTCACACTCACCTGGGACATAACATGCCTGCATTTCAACGGACCGTCACAAGATAGTCAAACAAACCAAACGTGTACCGTTGTCGGCATTGAACCGTTACCTATATCCACTATCAGTCTGCACTCACCAGTGACCAAGGCGAGAGCCGCCGCCAGACGCATGACGAATCTCGATGTCCTGCCCGTGTCGGTACCCACTGTCAACTGCCGTTCACGGGAGTCGGCCAGGACAATATCACTGCTGCCTCACTCTCTCTTCTCGGCCCCGCGGCGACCGCCCGGGGGACCGCAGTAGCCTCCTGTGACGTATGATCCGCCCCCCTCTCCCTCTCCCTCACTGCCAATCTCCACTATACCTGCTCCTCATGTTCGCCGCCCGGGGGACCGCAGTAGCCTCCTGTGACGTATGATCCGCCCCCCCCCCCCTCTCCCCCTCCCTCACTGCCACTCTCCACTATACCTGCTCCTCATGTTCGCCGCCCGGGGGACCTCAGTAGCCTCCTGTCACGTATGATCCGCCCCCCCCTCTCCCTCCCCCTCACTGCCACTCTCCACTATACTTGCTCCTCCTGATCACCGCCCGGGGACCTCAGTAGCCTCCGGTCACGTATGATCCGCCCCCCCTCTCCCTCTCCCTCACTGCCACTCTCCACTATACCTGCTCCTCATGTTCGCCGCCCGGGGGACCTCAGTAGCCTCCGGTCACTTATTCCCCGCCCCCTCTCCCCCTCTCCACTATACCTGCTCCTCCTGATCGCCGCCCGGGGGACAGCAGTAGCCTCCGGTCACGTATGCCCCGCCCCCTCTCCCCCTCTCCACTATACCTGCTCCTCATGTTCGCCGCTCGGGGGACCTCAGTAGCCTCCGGTCACGTATGCCCCGCCCCCTCTCCCCCTCTCCACTATACCTGCTCCTCCTGATCGCCTCGCGGGGAAAGCATTGGTGAGGGTGTGATGCTGTCGAACTTGCTGTTCCTGTGATAGGAATCGAACGATGATTTTCCAGACTGACATCAGAAAATTGCCTCTCATGCGGTGCGACAACCACAATGTGCGCTGTTTGTACCGATAATGTTAATGTTTGCTGGTTTTGTAGGCAAATTGTTGGCGATGCTGGCAAGATCAGAGGGCTCTTAAACTTAAATGTTTGTCAGATCTGGATATATTTTATTTTTCACGGCGAAAGGGACTAGTTCTAGCCAAGCTGAGGTTTGCCAACATGCCTAGATTAGCAGTGCCTTGAAAGGGCATGTCTTTGAGCAAAGCAAACAGTTGAGTGAATGTTGGCATTTAAGCAGCTCACAAACTCCAGGTTTGAAAATATTGGGAAATATCTGTTTGGTAGGACACTTCTCTGAAATTATATAACTTGAGTTTTGGGGTGAAACGTGGATGTGTGTTAAAAGCCGAGTTAACGATGTTATTGATACAATGTAGCTAATAATGTAATTTTATCAAGTTTTTCATTGTTTGACGCATCGGCATGGGAACAAGGGGGGGGGGCATGACCTCTCACGTTTCGGTTATTGTTTCGGTTATTGTCACGTTTCGGTTGGTGGATTTTTTTTTACGGCACAAGGTTCCCCAAGACGTGAAGAGCTCAAGGCTGCAAAAACGTCTTCCATAGTGGGGGTTGGGTAAATTTGTGAGGGTAAATTAGTATGGGAAAGCGTTTATAATGATTGCAATAGCCAAAATATACGTAATGTCTGAGCATGTTTTGTGAAGGTGATTTAATCGCATCTTTCTCCAATCTGTCGTTTAAAGAAGACATTTTGTAGCTTTGAACCGCAAGGGTTCTGATCATGATATAATGCATGCATATTCGCGAGAGATAATGCTTGGGATCAAAATGACAGGAATCAAGCTGATCTGCTCACTCATATAGGTATTCTGAATAGGTCTGATGATGAACACGATGTCACGTATGAAATACAAACCGTGGCGGATCTACAGTTGGGCAAAATGGGCAATCCCCCCAACTGAAAATGGGTAGGCAAACTTTGTCCCCCCCCCCCAACAAAAATTGAAGACAAAGAAGTCCCGACTTGGAAATCCCGAAACATCTTGAATCTGAGTAAAATGTTTTTTTTGTATCAAAATAAAATAATTTTCAGACAATATATACTGAAATGTTACATGTCTAGCAGCTCTATTGTTGCACTGAAGCATTTTATTTTGATCCATCAGTGCGTATATTTCAACCTGGATACGACAGTCTCGAGGCTGTACTGTGTACAGTACTACCGGTGACGTCATTTGGCGATCTGCGCAGAGGATGCGCACTAGGATAATACTACCTGCAATTGTTACGACCTTGAACGCGCCACGAGATTTCGTTTTGTTTTGGGGGGACGGTTTGTGTCCAGGGTGGTTTGGTTCCGTGGTTTGGTTCCGTTTACGCACAGTATACGGAGTTTACGTTCGAAGTTCCGGTGTGCTGGTAAAATCGTGGGCTGCCTACTCTACTAGGGAGTGTCAAGTTATCATCGGGATGGGTGTTGAGCGGCCGGACTCCGAACCTCTAGACATCCCTAAACTGGTCAGTGGCGAATCTACGTTAGGGAAAAACAGGTAATTGGGGCATTCCATGACAGATCGACCAAGCCATAACACCATACATCTCAGATTTCGACCAAACTACATTTCGGGGGTTATCTGGGCCGTATATTTACATTATTAAATTTTCAGCTCCGTCCGTCAAACGGTTTTCGAGTTACAGCCTTGGGCAACTTTGTTATGTTATGCAAAACTCTAATTTTCAGAGGGCAATATCTCCCATCTAAATCATGCGAGTCATATAAACCTATATATCTTCAGAATCGCCAGGAATAACATATTAATATGATATATCATTTTTCGAAAGTACGAAAATTTTGGAATTTGTGCATGTGATCTTAGGTCAGATCACGTGATTTTATAATGTGGCCATTTAAAATTCGGATTTATTTTTCTTGCCAGAATCGACTTCGATACACTGGCCTTCGATGGTAAGGAAGTTGAAGATAGGTTTTCCTCTAAATATTCTAAGTATATTTTTTGGGGGAAAATCATGGTCATGGTCTCAACTGCATTCTATTTTTCTCGCCGAGCTGCATTCAATGGTGCAAAGAATGACCACCGCAAGTCACTGAATGACCTAAAGATCACGTGACCTGAGGTTGATTATCCAAATGACCTGTCTTGATTATACAATATATCATTTGTTGACACTTTCGTCAAAGTTGTATATTTGGCAAAGTTGAAGAAAAAAATCGGGAAGACACTTTTAACTATTATTATAACATTTTCGGTCTGGAAATAAAGATGATAAAAATGTGATGTCATGAAGACCCACAGACCCCTCTATCTGTGAAATATTGAATTATGTCATCACGTGATCTTAATCACTGAGCGGAATAGGTTGTCACGTGATTCAAAGCGCTTGCACCCTCAAATTCCACCTAAGAAAAATAACGAATTTTAACTGAGAACAGAACGAAATCACGTGACCTGACCTGAGGTCACATGCCAAAATTTCGACACTTTCATTCGAGTTCTCAAAAAAGATTGCATTACATTAATTTGTGGTTAATGGCGATTCTGATGATACATAGGCTTACATAATTCGAATTATTTATATGGAAGATATCGCCCGAGGAACCGATGCAAATTAAAGCTTTACGCGACATTAAAGAGATGCCTGAGACTATAACTCGAAAACCGTTCTACGGACGAGGCTGGCAATTTTACAGCGTGAATATATACCCAGACACCCAGACAACCCCCAGCACCTAGCTAAATCGAAATATGATAAGTAGGATGTTATGGTTCTGTCGATCTGACGTGGACTGCACCGCGAGACCTCCGGTCACGTGACCTTAAGGTCACAATTATTTATATGGGAGATAAACTGATGCTATATATCATTAAAATAAGATCGACGATATAAGCATAATTCCGTTTAATAGAGCTCTCTAGCACAATTACGTGCAAAGTTATTACCTAAGACGTGCTGGTGATAATTATTTTTCAAATAAAAAAAATATAAATACACTATTTAGATTTAAAAAAACTATCACCACTTTTGTAAACATCGAAGGCTTATGTATCGATGTCGATTCTGGCATGGAAAAAATCCGAATTTTAAATGGGTCACATTATAAAATCACCTGATTTGACCTGAGATCACGTGTTGAGATTCCCAAATTTCGAATTTTCCAAAAATGATTACATCATAATAATCCGTTGTATCTCACGATTCTGATGATATATAGGTTTATATGACTCGCATGATTTAGATGGGAGATAATGCTCGCTGAAATTTAAAGTTTTGCTTGACATTACAAAGATGCCCGAGGCTGTAACTCCAAAACCATTTGGAGGACGGGCTGAAAAGTTTGCAGCGTGAATCTACAGCCCAGATAACCCCCGACACGTAGTTTTATCGAAATATGAGATGAACGGTGTTGTTTCGAGATTGTTTTGGTCGATTTGTCCTGGAATGCCCCATTTGCCCCCCCCCCTCCCCCAAAGAAAAAAAATCGGTAGGCAAACGCATGTTTTTGCCCCCTCCCCAACCGTTCCGAGAGATTGTGATTTTTGTTCGGGGAAGCTGGGATTTACCCCCCCCCCTACCCTGCTCAACGACTCTTTCACGCTAACGACGACCCGACGCCACCCCCCCCCCCCCCCTCAACGACTTTTTGCACCTTCTACATATAAAGTGTTTTCCATTTTTCCATGTAGCTGCTATCGTTCAGCGACTAATTCATACCCGAAGAGAAATTTTGATTCTCACAAAAAATGATAAGCAGATGAAGGCAGTTGAATGTGGGTCGGTAGGTAAACACTATACAAGGCGGTCGGACGCTCTGATGGGTAGACTCTCCCGCAAGACACCAAATATATAGATAACCTGGTGGGTAGACTCTCCCGCAAGACACCAAATATATAGATAACCTGATGGATAGACTCTCCCGCAAGACACCAAAGATATAGATAACCTGATGGGTAGACTCTCCCGCAAGACACCAAATATATAGATAACCTGATGGGTAGACTCTCCCGCAAGACACCAAAAATATAGATAACCTGATGGGTAGACTCTCCCGCAAGACCCCAAATATATAGATAACCTGATGGGTAGACTCTCCCGCAAGACACCAAATATATAGATAACCTGATGGATAGACTCTCCCGCAAGACACCAAAGATATAGATAACCTGATGGGTAGACTCTCCCGCGCAAGACACCAAAGATATAGATAACCTGATGGGTAGACTCTCCCGCAAGACACCAAAGATATAGATAACCTGATGGATAGACTCTCCCGCAAGACACCAAATATATAGATAACCTGATGGATAGACTCTCCCGCAAGACACCAAAGATATAGATAACCTGATGGGTAGACTCTCCCGCGCAAGACACCAAAGATATAGATAACCTGATGGGTAGACTCTCCCGCAAGACACCAAAGATATAGATAACCTGATGGGTAGACTCTCCCGCAAGACTCCGAAGATATAGATAACCTGATGGGTAGACTCTCCCGCAAGACACCGAAGATATAGATAACCTGATGGGTAGACTCTCCCGCAAGATACCAAAGATATAGATAACCTGATGGGTAGACTCTCCCGCAAGACACCAAAGATATAGATAACCTGATGTGTAGACTCTCCCGCAAGACACCGAAGATATAGATAACCTGATGGGTAGACTCTCCCGCAAGACACTAAAGATATAGATAACCTGATGGATAGACTCTCCCGCAAGACACCAAAGATATAGATAACCTGATGGGTAGACTCTCCCGCAAAACACCAAAGATAAAGATAACCTGATGGGTAGACTCTCCCGCAAGACACCAAAGATATAGATAACCTGATGGGTAGACTCTCCCGCAAGACACCGAAGATATAGATAACCTGATGGGTAGACTCTCCCGCAAGACACCAAAGATATAGATAACCTGATGGGTAGACTCTCCCGCGCAAGACACCAAATATATAGATAACCTGATGGGTAGACTCTCCCGCGCAAGACACCAAAGATATAGATGACCTGATGGGTAGACTCTCCCGCAAGACACCAAATATATAGATAACCTGATGGGTAGACTCTCCCGCAAGACACCAAAGATATAGATAACCTGATGGGTAGACTCTCTCGCAAGACACCAAAGATATAGATAACCTGATGGGTAGACTCTCCCGCAAGACACCAAAGATATAGATAATCTGATGGGTAGACTCTCCCGCAAGACGCCAAAGATATAGAAAACCTGATGGGTAGACTCTCCCGCAAGACACCAAATATATAGATAACCTGATGGGTAGACTCTCCCGCGCAAGACACCAAAGATATAGATAATCTGATGGGTAGACTCTCCCGCAAGACACCAAAGATATAGATGACCTGATGGGTAGACTCTCCCGCAAGACACCAAAGATATAGATGACCTGATAGGTAGACTCTCCCGCAAGACACCGAAGATATAGATGACCTGATGGGTAGACTCTCCCGCAAGACACCGAACGAAATAAAAACTGATGGGTAGACTCTCCCGCAAGACACCAAAGATATAGATAACCTGATGGGTAGACTCTCCCGCAAGACATCAAAGATATAGATAAACTGATGGGTAGACTCTCCCGCAAGACACCAAAGATATAGATAACCTGATGGGTAGACTCTCCCGCAAGACACCAAAGATATAGATAACCTGATGGGTAGACTCTCCCGCAATACACCAAAGATATAGATAAACTGATGGGTAGACTCTCCCGCAAGACACCAAAGATATAGATAACCTGATGGGTAGACTCTCCCGCAAGACACCAAAGATATAGATAACCTGATGGGTAGACTCTCCCGCAAGACACCAAAGATATAGATAACCTGATGGGTAGACTCTCCCGCAAGACACCAAAGATATAGATAACCTGATAGGTAGACTCTCCCGCAACACACCAAATATATAGATGACCTGATGGGTAGACTCTCCCGCAAGACACCAAAGATATAGATAACCTGATAGGTAGACTCTCCCGCAAGACGCCGAACGATATACAAACTGATGGGTAGACTCTCCCGCAATGCTCTGGGAACTGCAACTACAGGAGGCGCTGTAACATTGCCGTCGTATGTGACCCAGTTCTGCAAGATGCGACATGTTGACATTAAACTCAGCGCTGCCTGCTTACTCAGATGATGAAACAATATACAAAATAATAAGTTGAAGAAATATGATCATAATATGGCAGTAATATCTTGATTGTATACCAAATATACGAAATGAAAAGATCCAAGCTTTCGTGGCTAGCACATTATCAAGGATTCGAATCCTTGATAATGTGCTAGCCACGAAAGCTTGGATCTTTTCATTTCGTATATTTGGTATACAATCAAGATATTACTGCCATGTTATGATCATATTTCTTTAAAGGGAGTGTGCCTACTGTTTTGGAATGTCAAAACAAAAAATAATACGGTAATTAGCTACTGGTTTGATTGTTGTATATGATGAAATTAACATCTGGAGCCACTTTAGTTGAATTTTTACTTATATTGTTTTTTGCTTATTTTTGGTTTCGATATCTATAAAACGATCGCCACTATGGTGATGTTATGTAAAACGGCGCACATAAGACCATACAATTACGGTCACATCTTGCAAGATAGAAAGACAAGTTTGGCACAGCACGTTCTTGCCACTGTGAACTTTATTATGTGCAAGTTTCGTAGCTCTAAATTGATATCTTCTTTAACAAAAATGGCCATCGGCCATCATCGAAAAACATGATGGCCGTCCAGTTTCTGTTCGGCTGCTGCTATCAGCGTGCACGTGCTGTTTTGTTGAATTGCTATTAGCCGGCGCTAACAATATGCTAGCAGTTTATTCGATAGTTGCAGTGCTTCTAGTAGCGGAAGCCCTCGGGAGTCTACCCGATAACTTTTTGCTCCCAGCAAGTTCCTGGAGTCTATGGAATATCTCAGCAACTGGGGCGAATCTGGAGAAACGAAGTCATGGGTCAATTCAGAAAATTGTGTTCTATAGACCACTGTCAATAACCCCAAATAAGCGATATGAGTAGGCACACTCCCTTTAACTAATTATTCTCACAATGGCATCAGCTATCATCTCACACATCAAAATATACATAATGCATGTTTGGCCACAATAGATATATATAGATAGATAGATAGATAGGTACATATATTATTTCTTGGCTTGGCATGACAGCATACATACAAGAGAAATGAACGCATACAAGTAAATGCGTTTCGAACGCGGCGCCATTTGCTCGGTGGCACAATACATCTCTTGAAGTTATGGCGTGCAGGTACAACATACATGCACATTCACACAGTTACACAGTTACACATAATCAGTGCGCAAACATACACACACACACACACATACGTTCACTGGTACCCGCAGCCCGCCGCCCGGTCTCGGCACCCAAACCCCGACCCTACCTCAATTCTGTACGTATACATTTTTCTCATCCCGCAAGATGTCTCCACCATTATCACCCAGATGACATCCGTTTGAGTGTCTCGCAAATGCGTCATATTTTGGCGTACACATCAGAGTCTTTGGGTTTCGAGTAAGAAGCCCTGGACAGTGATGGCCATAGCCCTTTTTGTTGGAATGCCTCCATCTGGGCCTTTTATCATCAACTTTATTTGTTGGGCTCTTGATAGACTGGATAAGTTTATATTGAGTGCAGAAGGCAGATTATCAAAGACAGCTGTTCTGGCCAAGTTGTAGAGGGAACATGCAATGAGAAAATGCTATGTGTCTTCCAGTGGGTATCCACTGCTGCAGCTTGGCAAGTTGGTATTACCTTGGGCATGCATGTGTGCATTCAGGTGCGATGATTTTAATCTGAGCCGTGTATGTAGGACATTTCTTTTTCTAGATCCTATTGAAAAGAATGTGTTGGCTGGGTTTGGTGTCCTAGCTCGCAAGAGGTGCTTTTTGAACTGCTGAGAGTTGGCAGATATAGCCAGATGCCAGATGACATAAGCCAGATGACATCTCATTCCACAGTTTTGTTGTGCTAGGGATGAATGACCGGAGATAACCATGGGATCTACTGGCGTATTTATAAATCCGTCAAGGGGAGGGGGGGGGGGGGGGGGCAAGCCCTCATGAGGGCGCCAAACCATCACATGAGGGCGCCGTCAACGTACGCAGCATACACAGCTATCCATATTTATAGCAATACACAGCTCGTTCCCATCAATCCACTAATTCAAGCAGCTTTCTCATCATCCTCCGGGACACTCTTGTTAGCCCGACTCCTGATAGCCCGGCTCTTCGTAGCCCTACTCCTGATGGCCCGACTTCTGATAACCCATCTCCTGATAGTCCCCCTCCTGGTAGCCCGCTTCCTGGTAGCCCACCTGATAATCCCCCTCCTGCTAGCCCGCTTCCTGGTAGTCCACCTCCTGATAGTCCGACCCCTCGTCCTCATAGCCCGATTCTTGATGGCCCGACTCCTGATAACCCGACTCCTGATGGCCCAACTCCTGATCGTCCTGCACGAGCTGGAGTCGCTGCAGGGTCCCCGGCGGTGGGGTGGGGTGTGGGGGGGGGGGTGGGCTCCGAGTCGTCCCCAGTCATCGACTGGCCGCTGTGCCGCTGCACAGGGCCATCCTTCCCCGGCGATGGCAGCAGACCGCTCTCCCTGACCTCCGCGTACAGGTCAGGGTCAGGTCAGGACCTCTGCGTACAGGTCAGGGTCAGGTCAGGACCTCAGCGTACAGGTCAGGGTCAGGTCAGGACCTCTCGTACAGGTCTGCGTCGGCTGGCGGGCAGCCTTTGCTAGCGGCGGCGGCGGCGGCGGCGGCGCCCTGGTACCGTCCGTTGGCCAGTCCAGCGCCGGCTCCCCGACTCTCCCCAGCCGTCAGCTCCTGGACTGTGCTGTAGCCGTACTCCTGGACTGTGCTGTAGCCGTACTCCTGGACTGTGCTGTTGCCGTACTCCTTTGAGAAGCGGCCCGGTGAGGCGGCGGCTACACGGACGTTCTGGCCGGCACCGCCACCGCTCTCTGCTCTGAGACCGAGGCGTAGCTTCCTGTAGCGCGCCACAGACCGTGCCAGGCAACCCGGCAGCGGTACGCGGCTGGTCCACAGACGGCACCCCAGTCTCCAGACCAGGAGGACAATCAGCAGTGGCGCAGGCAGGAGCGCAGAGGTCTATAAATAGCGAGATCTGTCGCTCACGACGAATCTAGGGCAATTTCTGTCGCACGCTTCTAACTCAGCTCCTATGAAGAGTATGCGGAATAAAAAAATACCATTCGATAGCTCTTTAAAAATCGAAACTATTTCGGTCGTTATTTGGCTTTGCCAATATTGAAGTCACCAGAGGTCATTAAAGGTCAAACTTTCCAAGTATAGGATTTCGCTCCTGAAACCCCCAAATATCTCGGAAAATATGATAGCTAGAAACAAACGGAAAAAGGAATAGAACGCTCATGAAAAAAATGCAATCGCCATTGGTGTTCTCAAATTTTAGCTCTGGTTAATAGATTAGGCTCAAGAGGTCACCAAAAAAATGAATAATTTCTTATCAGTTAAACATAGACCAATAACCTTAACACCATCGTGTTTGTCTCGCTCTTCAAACTTACCTTCGGTCGGTTAAAGGGAAGGCGATGGTGGTAGAATAGTTTCTCTAAGTAATTTTTGGAAATAAATATAATGCAGTACACTGTCATTGTCCCATAGGCCATAATGGTAACTTATGTTGTGACCTGAGGTCAACCGGTGACCAGGGGCGGTCAGATCACTTGTTGTGCACCGTCTATAGGCTGGCGTGAATATTTAACCGTTGAAGCAGCTTCGATAAGTACTTTAGGGAAAAGTTATGTGGCACCCGAGATTTGACCTCGCGGACACTGTTTGACCTCCCGAGGTCAAACGATTTACCTCAGCAAGAAATTATTACCGGGTTCGAATACACTCATAGACACCAACATTTCTTATAAGTTTGAACACAATCGGCCGGTAAACAACGTATACTTATTTGGACGGCTCATTAAATGGATATTAGCGCCTTTCCAGGTGACCTGATGTCAAACAGTGACGTGGAGGGGTCAATTCTTGAGTTGTGCACTTTCGGTGAGTTAACGGGAAGACGATGGTGGTGGAATGGGTTCTCTAAGTGATTTGGGGGAATAATTATGCTGTACCCGGTCATTCTCCCATAGGCCATAATAGTAACTTATGTTTTGCTCTGAGGTCAACCGGTGACCAGGGGCGGTCAGATCACTCGTTGTGCACCGTCTATAGGCAGGTGGGAATATTTAGCCGTTGAAACGACTTCGGTAAGTACTTTAGAGAAAAAGTTATGCGTTACCCAATATTTGACCTCGCGGGCACTCTTTGACATTCCGAGGTGAAACGATTGACCTCAGCGAGAAATGCTTTCAGGTTTCGAATACACTCATAGACACCAACATTTCGTATAAGTTTGAACACATCTGTACCACTCTAACCTCTTCAAAACTCCGCCGTAAACAATGCGCCCGGTACTCTGACGCACAGACGCCGGTCCGCTTGGTAGCAGTTTAATGTTGATCATCAGCGCCTCTAGCGGCGGGCAATGTATTGTGGTGCCCCATTCAGGGCGCGCATACACGCGTCACGCCAAACACTATAATATACAATATCCTCACCGATAGGGCGGCAGCACTTCAGTCTACCTCAAACGCCAGTGGCGACACCTATAGTGCAGCGACACCTATAATGCAGCGACACCTATAGCGTTCTGCCGAAGCAATCCACAACATTATTCATCGATTTCGGATAGTGCAGTGCTGGTAAGGCATTTCACTCATCGGCGCAGTAACCAATATCTGGTCAGGGATTCATGCGGTCATTGAACCTCATCGGACACCTCCCCGCAGTTGAGTCTAGCGTTGTCTGGAGATCTCCCTGGAGAGCCAGTCGAGTGCCTCGTACAGACCCTCGCCCTGCGTGGCGGACGTGGCCTGCACGTGCCACGGGCGACCGGTCAGCTTGACCATCCCCAGCCGCTCGGTGACCTCGCTCGGGGTCATAACCCGCGGCATGTCCTGCTTGTTGGCCATGATCGCCACTGGAATAGTCTGAAAACAAACACAAATAAGTCATATCTATCTCATAAAAATGGCACAAAATACAGGGCTTACAACCCAGTATTTGCTAACGTTATTGATAAAACAATCGATTTGTAAGCAAAAACTCAAATGTATATTTGCAGTTTCCTTTGTCTCCTTTGAGTCAAACGGACGGGCCGGTTAATCGAAAATGCGAACGGTGCAAATAAATTCAATGTTCGACAGAAAATAGCACAGCCTCATTTGTGCACGTTTCACGCCATCTGCTAGACTATAGTAAGTCTGCCGTCAGCAGCTTAGCACCTTCCTAGTTCCTACCACGTCTTTGCACCCCAGTAGCGTCCCCCCACATACCTGCAGCTCGTCATACTCCAGCATATCTCGGAGCTCTTCGGCGGCTTCCTGGACCCGCTCCCGGTCCAGCGAGTCCACCACGTAAATGAGCCCCTTGGCGTTGCTCAAGTAGTGATGCCAGAGCGGACGGAGGATCTTCTGAACGCCCACGTCCAACACGGTGAAGCTGATGTTGCGGTACTCGATGGTCTCGACGTTGAAGCCGATGGTGGGGATTGTGGTGACCACCTCACCGAGCTTCAGCCGGTGCAGGATGGTGGTCTTCCCGGCGGCGTCCAGACCGAGCAGGAGGATCCGCACCGGCTGACGGCTGCGGACCAGCCCGTCCAGCGACTCCAGCACGCGGGACAGCAGCAAACTCATCACGACACGGCTCGCAAACCCTCACAGAAACAGGGGATGTCCTCTTCCGGCTCCGGGTGCAGAACTCAACCTCATCGGTTCTATCCGGCTGGCAGGTGGTGGTGTCGCTTGCGTCTCGGACCTCTGCACTGTCGCCTCTGTCTTCTAATGTGTTCGGACAGCGCGTCTGTGTCTCCCCATGTCGCCATCGCAGCTTTTAACCACTGTGTTGCGGTGGTATCTAGGCACTCGGCGTCACTGTATCGTACTAGCTCTGCAGCAGGGGCGTAGCCAGGATTTCGGCCAGGGGGGGGGGGGGGGGGCAAACGGGATCAGAGGGGCCCTCGTAGCCAATTGGGGGCCCACACACTGGCGGACCTAAGGTTCGAGTTTGGGGGTAAAAATTTATATCCCATCAAACCCATCAAACCGCCTGAAATCAGCACAAAATGTACACATTTCCTGATAAGAAAATCTAAGCAACTTTATCTAAGGAAGTTTGTTTTAAATCAGCTATCAATGCATAAGCAAGCAAAATCCGATGAGTTTTCAGAAATGTGTGAGACTTTTTGGGATTCCCCCCCCCCCCCTAAAAAAAAACTTGGCAGATCCAGGGGAAAAAGGGCCATAGCAGCCGTCAAACCGCCTGAAATCAGCACAAAATGTACACATTTCCTGATAAGAAAATCTAAGCAACTTTATCTAAGGAAAGTTTGTTTTAAATCAGCTATCAATGCATAAGCAAGCAAAATCTGATGAGTTTTCAGAAATGTGAGACTTTGGGATTCCCCTAAAAAAAACTTCCGGGCCCCCCCCCCCCTCCCACCACCACCACCACCCATCCCAAACGTCTTCTTCCAAACGTCCAGACCCCAATACATTTTGTCCTAACGTCACAATAACTTCACGCGCATCCACATGAGGGCTTGCGCTGTTATTGTAGCTCGTTGGCTATGCTACCAAATGCTGCCATATTTAGGGAAATAGGAGGTCGGACAGATCATTTTGTAACCAACGCTTAAAAGTCGATAACATTAACTCGGTAGGCCTGAGGCAGGCACGTAGCCAAGGGGGGGGGGGGCGGGGGAGGCTACCCGCCCCCCGCCCTGGAGGCCCGGCGGGCCCTTTTCGGGCGCGCAGCGCGCAGCGCACCGAAAAGGGCCGACGAGACCACGCTCATGGACTACGGGAAGCGTGGTATTTAAGAGTTTAGAGCATTTCAGAGGCTCTTTAGGGGCACCAGGGCCCTTTCTGAAAGACCAGAGGGCCCTTGGACGTTCAGCAGAGCCCTGTACATGTCAGAAGGGCCCTTGGACAAGCCGAAAGGGTCCCTGAGCGGGTCAAAGGGCCCCTGCACACGTCGAATGAGCACCGAGCCAGCACAGAGGGACCCCTGGGAAGGTCGGAGAGGCCACTGAGCATGTCGGCAGGGCGACAAAGCAGCCAGTGCAGTCCCTTGCCAGGTCTTAAAGGAAATAGTTCACCTTCGGAAAAATTTTCAGAACACGATTTTATTATATTTTGTAATACAGTTTCTTTTTTCCTTTTCAAAAATGGTCCTACATCGCGCCAATTCAGGACAGAAGGTCGTAAATTATTAATTTTATGGTGTGCGTTATTGGTCTGCGCATGCTCCCTGGCTGTGCTGGCACTTTCAGACGGTACGGTACATCATATATGCGCCGCATTCCTTCGTCAAAAAGTCAAATATCTTCGGCTGGAGAGTCTTTTCAGCCAAGAAAATTTGCAGATAAGGATTTCTCAACACGGGCTACAAAACTGCTATTTCAGTTCAAAACCCCATGTTGAAGGTGAACTATTTCCTTTAAAGGAAATAGTTCACCTTCAACATTAGTTTTAAACTGAGATAGCTGTTTTGTAGCCCATGTTGGGAAACCCCTATCTGCAAGTTTTCTTGACTGAGAAGACTCCCCAGCCGAAGATATTTGACTTTTTGGCGAAGGAATTCGGCGCATATATGATATACCGTACCGTCTGGAAGTGTCAGCACTGCCATGGAGCATGCGCAGACCAATAACGCACACCATAAAATTAATGATTTACGACCTTCTGTCCTGAATTGGCGCGATGTAGGACCATTTTTGAAAAGAAAAAAAGAAACTGTATTCAAAAATATAATAAAATCGTGTTCTGAAAAAATTCCGAAGGTAAACTATTTCCTTTAATTAAGGACCCCTGAACAGGCTGGAGGGCCCCTGGACAGACCAGCACCAGAGGGCCTCTGGGAAGTTAAAAGGGCCCCTGTGCATGTCAGAGGGGCCCCTGACCAGACCAAAAGGGCCCCTGAACATGCCGAATGGGCTCCTAGTCAGCACGGAGGGGCCCCAGGGCAGGTCGAGGGGCCCTCTGAGCATGTTGACAAGGCGACAAAACAGAAAGCGCAGTCTCTTGCCAGGTTGGAAGGGCCCCTTAGAAGGCTGGAGGGCTCCTGGGCAGACCAGAGGGCCCTTGGGAAGTTCAAAGGGCCCCTGTGCATGTCAAAGGGGCCCCTGACCAGACCGAAAGGGTCCCTGAGCAGGTCAGATGGCCCCTGATTACGTCGAATGGGCCTCTGGCCAGCACAGAATGACCCCTGGGCAGGTTGGAGAGGCCCCTGAGGATGTCTGCAGGGTGAAAAAGCAGCCTGTGCAGTCCCTGGCCAGCTCGGAAGGGCCCCTGAGCAGGCTGGAGGGCTCCTGGACAGACCAGAGGGCCCCTGGACAGACCAGAGGGCCCCTGGACAGATCAGAGGACCCCTGAAAAGTTGAACCTCACAAAATAAAGTGGCCGAAATCCGTAGAGTTTTTCATATCCTTTTTTTTTGGGGGGGGGGGTAAACGCTTGGGAAGGGGCCCTTTCGAGGCGCCGCCCCCCCCCCCACACCCCCTGCACGAAATCCTGGCTACGTGCCTGGCCTGAGGGGCCCTCGAAATGTCTGAGGGGCCCTCGAAAGGAATTGGAAGCCCTGGGAAGGCCTGAGGGGCCCTCGAAATAAATACCAGCTCTTAAATGCTGTTATTTATTCGTGTTAGATTTGTTCGTGGACGTTCTTTATGCGACATAAGGCGTTTTGCGGGCACCTGACACCATCCAAAACACTGGGGCCTTCGGCCCCAGGGGGCCCTCGCCCGGTCGCCAGAGGGGCCCGCCTGGCCTCCAGGGGGGGGGGGGGGCATGGCCCCTTTGCCCCCCCCCCCCCTTGGCTACGCCACTGCTCTGCAGCGTGTCTGCTGCCAGCGTGGCCCGTGGTGCAATCCGCCGTCAGCGGCGGTCTATCAATACACGGCCGGCACGCGACGGCCGCTGATTGGCTGACGGCCGGGTCAGGTGGCGCTGATTGGCTGACGGCTGACTCAGTCGGATGTGACGTCACATGTTGTCATACATAGTGCCTACGCCCCTGAGCACATGGGTGGAGTTTCCTATTCAAATCAGGGGTGTGGTTTCCTATCTCTTTGTGGGTGCCAGGGCACCCACAAAGCTGAAATGAGCACTCACAATAGTATTTCGGCACCCACAATCAAAAACTTATTTCAAAATGCATACTAATGAAAACTTTAAAAAAAATCAAGATCAGGATTTCGCTGATCGTCAGATGTAACAACTTGAATGATTGGGCAGTAGGTTGTTATGCAAAGCATCACTTTGAAATCTTCCCAGCCGTTATAGTCTCGCTTTTCCTAGCACAGAATCAATTGTGTCATGGCACTAGCTGTCATGAAACTGAACATTTATTTACTAAAACCTTGTTTTATTTTATGCTGGAAGTTGTTCGATGCTATTTAGGTATTTCAACGTTCATATGCTTTTCCAAAGAAATATATTAACAAATTTGTAAGTCGAAGGCGTGGCTGGTTCGATGGAAATTTCAATTGTAACTGTGCTATAAACTAGGTTTTAGTAACGGACAAGTGCACACCTAATAGTTTTAGAGTGTTAAGCGAAGTTAATCTCATTTTCATAAATAGGCGCTTTTATTTTGTGATTTGCCCGTGCAAGGGACTTTTGGCAGCGTCCTCACATACGTCACTGCCAGGCAGAAACGAAGCAGGTCTTTGAAGAACGGTCTTAGCATTTTTGCTTATATGTACTGGGGAGTATGTACCCGAAGCGATATTTCGTCCGGACTGAAGGACGAGCGAATACATTTTTGTTTTAATAATGATTGAAACAATGTAGTCGGGAAAGACACACAAGTGACATGTGGCAATTGTAACCGAAAAACGGCAAACTAAAAACACGCATCGACATGCGACGAAAAGACACTAAAAGTTATATTCATACTTAGTGTAGACTGTTCTACACAACAGCTATTGACAAAATTCGTCAGGGGGAGAGGGCAATATTCCCCCCTCCCGGTCAATGGCGGGTTAAACTGCACAACCAGGTGACGTCTGTCAAAGCTTAAGTGGTCCGAATTCTGATGATAATAATGGAAATAACCAGTTACCGCGTACAAATAAACCAGTAAGGCGCCGTAGTTGGCGATGAGCGAACGAGCGCGAAATAAATGTGTGGTGAATTTCAACCCGATCGGGCAAGTAGTTCCTGATGTAAATAAAAAGGTGCGCACGTGCGTACGTGCAGAGGCACCCCACCCATGACTTGTGGGTAGGCGGCGGCGGAGGGGTCCTTAACCACACACTAAATTTGAACACAATCGGCTCAGCCGTTCCTGAGATATAGAATAGGGGTGTGCACGTGCGCACGTGCAGAGGCACCCCATCCCTGACTTGTGGGGAACTGGCAGTTGAGAGGTCCCTAACCACACACCAAATTTGAACACAATCGGCTCAGCCATTCCTTAGATATAGAATAGTTGACCAGTACCGTGATCGGATTGTGACTGGCACGCGCGACGAGGAGGCGTTGAAGCGCATGCTGCATGAGCCGAAGCTGACTCTGCAGAGGGCTGTGGACATCTGCCGCGCATGTGAATCGGCTAGCGCGAACAGTGCGGCGCTCCGTGTCGAGCCAACCAGCGTGGCGCGGGTTTCGGCCTATCGCAGAGCCCGTGCCCCTCCCCGTTCGGATAGTGCTCATCGTGATTCGTGTCCACGCTGCGGCCGGACCCCGCACGCTGACGGTGGACGCTGTCCTGCAGTGGACGCATCGTGCCACATATGTGGAGCCACCGGTCACTTCGCGGTGACATGCTCCGCTCCACCGACCGCCCGCGGCGCTGCGGCGCCTGGTCGCGGCTGGCATGGCGCCAGGTCACGTGATCGCTCGCCTGATCGCTGGCCGCCAGGCCGGAGCATGTCAAGGTCACGCCGAGGCAGGGCGTCTGGACCGACGCCAGGTCACGCGTCTGGGGAACACTCCGATATTCGGCGGGTTGTCGCCGACGTCCACGTGCATCAGGTGGCGGCACGGCCCACGCCGCGGGTGGAGGTGACACTCACCCACCCGGCCGGCTCACCATCTGTGCTGTGCACGTCAGATACCGGCGCAGAAGCGACTGTTATGGCTGCTGACATGGCAGAATCTCTGGGCGTCACTGCATGCAAGATGATACCCGTGGGCTACGGCGCCTACGGGGCTCACTTCTCATCTGCTGGACGCACCCCACTGACCTGTGCCGGTCAGTTCTGCGCAACCTTGACGCTGGGGGACTGCGAGGCCGTCACAACCGTGTACGTGCTGTAGGAAGTGACCGGCTTCCTGCTTAGCTGGCGTGACTCAGTGCGCCTCCGCATCCTGCCTGCCGACTTCCCCGCCTATATTCCGGCCAGCATCACGCGGTGCCGGGCCGCTGCCCCTGCGAACCGCACGTGCGCTGACTGGATCAGTTGCAGCCGTGTCAGCTCGCGGCCGACTGGTGCAAGATCTTGTCCGCCTGCCGGACGGATGGTGCCACCTACCGCCCGACATCTAGCAACATCTGCCGGCTCAACCGCCGAACGTCCCGTGGATCAGCTGCCTGAGCTGCAGCAGCCGACATCCGGTACTGTCCCTATATGGGAGCACGACTACGACCCGCCTGACGCTGTCATCAGGGAACATGAAACCGCACTGAAGATGCACTTTCGACAGGTGTTTGACGGCAACAAGACCCTTCGAGTGATGGCCGGCGGTCCGATGGTCATTGAGCTGACGGATGATGCTACCCCGTCCGCTCTGACCGACGCCAGGACCATCCCATACTGCTGGCGTGAGGAGATCAAGCATCAACTAGATGACCTGACCACCAGGGGGATCGTGGAAACCGTGGATCATCCAATCGACTGGTGCCACCCTGTGGTGCCTGTCGCCAAGAAGGATGGCGGCGTCAGACTGTGCGTGGACCTGGCCAGACTCAACAAGTATGGAAAGAGGCCCACGAACCCTGTCAGGCCGGTCCATGACTCCGTGGCCGGGATCGCAGGAGACGCGCGGTGGCTGACCGCGCTGGACGCCACGATGGGATACTTCCAGGTTCCCATCGCAGAGCACTGTCGTGACCTGACGTGCATCATCACGCCGTGGGGCAGAATGCGCTTTAGAAAAAGCCCCATGGGCTTGGTCTCAAGTGGGGACGATTACAACTGGCGTGGAGACGAAACCCTCGACGACATACCTCAGACGATCAAGATCGTAGACGACCTGCTCGCCTATGACGCCACATACCGGGCACACCTCGCGCACGTAACCAGCATCCTCCGACAGCATCCTCCGGTGTTCCAGGACGTTAAGGAGGAGCTGGTGGCGTCACCTATACTGGTGTTCTTCGACCCGCGCCTGCCTACCGCTCTACAGACGGACGCCGCCCGCACCCGAGGGCTGGGGTTCGTACTGCTGCAGCTGCACGGAGACACCTGGAAGATGGTCCAATGTGGCTCCCGCTTCCTGACTGACACGGAATCGCGTTATGCGGTGATCGAGCTGGAGTGTCTGGCGTGCCTGTGGGCGTGCCGGAAATGCCACACGTACCTGGCCGGCCTCCCGCACTTTGACCTCGTCGTGGACTACCACCGGCTGTTGCCCATCCTCAACTCAAAGCAGCTCTCGGAGATTGAGAACCCGCGTCTCCAGCGTTTGCGTGAGAAGCTCACGCAATACACCTTCTCCTCCACCTGGCAGAAAGGAACGGCACACTGCATCCCAGACGCCTTGTCCCGTGCTCCTGTCTGTGACCCGGGACCTGAGGACGAGGTCGCCGAGGTAGCAGACGCGCTACACGAGACCGTGGTCGCTGCTCTGAGCGCGACATGTGAAGATGGCGCGCGGATCGCGCTTCTCCAGGATCGGACGTTAAACGCGGTTCGGGCGGCCGCAGCCCGTGACGTTGACTACCAAGCCCTGCGAGACACCGTCATGGCTGGATTCCCCGAGCCCGGCACGAAGTACCACCTCCTGTGCGGCCCTACTGGGGAGTCCGCAGCATGCTAGCTGTCGACGACGACTTTGCCGTGTATGGCCCGCGGATGATCATCCCGGCCAGTCTCCGCCATGAAGTCCTCACCCGTCTGCACGACTCGCATCAGGGCATGGAGAGGACTAAATGTCGAGCCCGCCTGTGCGTTTTCTGGCCGGGCATGGACCGCGACATCACCAACACCGTCTCGTCTTGCCCGAGCTGCCTACAGCTGGCGTCCAGTCAGTGCAACGAACCGCTGTGGCAGGACGACGACCAGCCAAGTCGCGTATTTGAGTCCGTGTCGGCGGATTACTTCCACGTGGCCGGACGGACGTATCTTGATACGTGGATCGGCTGTCGGGGTGGCCGTATGCGACGGTTTACCCCAGAATCGCCTCAGCCGCCCATCTGACGAAACAGCTGCGGAAGATCTTCGCGCAAAGCGGGGTTCCAGTGGTGCTCCGGACGGACGGCGGACCGCAGTTCGCTTCGTCAACGCTGCGCCGGTTCTTGGACCGGTGGGGCGTCCGCCACGAGATGTCGTCCCCGCGGTACCCCGGCTCCAATGGTCACGCGGAGGCTGCTGTGAAGACCCACCAACAAGCTGATCATCGCAGCGTCAGCACGAGGCCAGCTAGATGATGAACAGCTCGACCGGGGTCTCCTGGAACTGCAGAATACGCCACGGGCCGATGGTCGATCGCCCGCCCAGACACTGTTTGGGCACCCGTTACGGTCGGGTGTGCCCACTCATCACCGCGCGTATGCTCCTGAGTGGCAGCGCGCCGGCGATGTGTGTGACGCCAAGGCCGCCGACATTCAGGAGGGGGTCCGGCTCCGTCACAACGCCTCAGCGCGCCCGCTCTCTGGACTGCACGTCGGCTGCCACGTCGACGTGAAGGTCACTGACACCGGCCACTGGGACAGGAGAGGCGTGATCGTCGGAGTCGGACAACGCCGGACATACCTGGGGAAGCTGCCAAGCGGCAGAACCTACTGGCGGAACCGCCGCTTCCTGCGGCCTCGCCGTCCACTGCTGGCGAGTGGCGTTGAGCCACCAGCCGCCGTCAGCATGACCCATCCGCCGCCTGTCAGCCGCGAGACGGCTGCACCGGCAGCCACACTCCGTCGCAGCAGTCGCCAGCGCCGACAATCGCAGCGCATCACAGTGCGCTGGGATGCCGCCACCTACGCTCAAGTGCAGCGCGTGTCAGCTGTTGATGGATTGATCTCCGGCGCACGTCTGCTGCCTCACAAACGCTGTGGTGGAACCACATCAGGGCTTTATGAATCACAGCAAAAGCGCTGTAGATTGGATAAATTCCTTCCCCACTCGGTCGTTTTATTAGTAAGAAACGCAACGGCATGTTACTGTTATTGAATATGCGTGTAATTTCCGAGCGGTTGTGCACTAAGACACCATAACAAGGGGCTGTGTAACCGTAGGTATGATCCGCCATCAACCAATGTACGAACTGCATGCATCTTGAACGCACTCTTCAAGTAACGGACACTTAATTATACAACGGCATTCCAGACCGCTGCATGCAAAATTGTTTGTCTAACGCCTTCACATGAATCAAATGCGTAACTGCGTTTCAGAGTTTATAAACTGCTGTTGTGATAAACCATTGGCAAAATAGCATGTTATGGTTCATATTTAGTTGAAGTAAGCAAAACAAGGAATGTAATGTTAAACAGCAACGATGAAATGCTTCGTATATTTGAACCTCCTTGCATGCAACATACATTACAGTAGCACACATCGACAGTATTGGTATTAATAATCCATCTGTCGGTATTACGAATCATGCTTATGAATATAAGGAAATAAAAATACATTTCTCATAATCACATATTTAAATACATTAAAAATAAATTATACAACTATGACATCCACGTGCATGAACGTTGACGACAAATGTTTTATACATGATGATTGGTCAAGTTCTTTGATCGTGAAGTATTTTGAAATACTTTTTTGCTTTGTGAAATTAGTTACGACTTAAGTCGGATTAGTCTGATCGAAGAATAAACAAATGTGAGATGTTGAGGATAAATGTATATGGGAATGCAAAATTCAAATGGATTTTGTTAAAAAAATGGTAACAAGACTTATTCGGTGAATTTTGTTTTCAACCGAAAAAGCAGTAATTATTCCTAAGGACATGATTTAAACAGAAATATGAATATCATCGTTATTTCTTTTTCCACAAAAAGACCCATCGTGTTTAAATTCCTAAGCAACGTTCAGTAGATGTACTCTGTGTCGTAACCAATGTCGTGTGAATATCGAAAGCCCTCTAAAACGAACCTCATCAATGACTAACAAAGGTGCGGTGATCTACCCACTAAAATCTCACATACCGAGTCAAATCCAGCCACGCAACGACGCACTAAAATCTCACATACCGAGTCAAATCCAGCCACGCAACGACGCACTAAAATCTCACATACCGAGTCAAATCCAGCCACGCAACGACGCACTAAAATCTCACATACCGAGTCAAATCCAGCCACGCAACGACGCACTAAAATCTCACATACCGAGTCAAATCCAGCCACGCAACGACGCACTAAAATCTCACATACCGAGTCAAATCCAGCCACGCAACGACGCACTAAAACCTCACATACCGAGTCAAATCCAGCCACGCAACGGCGCACTAAAATCTCACATACCGAGTCAAATCCAGCCACGCAACGGCGCACTAAAACCTCACATACCGAGTCAAATCCAGCCACGCAACGACGCACTAAAATCTCACATACCGAGTCAAATCCAGCCACGCAACGACACACTAAAATCTCACATACCGAGTCAAATCCAGCCACGCAACGGCGCACTAAAATCTCACATACCGAGTCAAATCCAGCCACGCAACGACGCACTAAAATCTCACATACCGAGTCAAATCCAGCCACACAACGGCGCACTAGAATCTCACATACCGAGTCAAATCCAGCCACGCAACGACGCACTAAAACCTCACATACCGAGTCAAACCCAGCCACGCAACGGCGCACTAAAATCTCACATACCGAGTCAAATCCAGCCACGCAACGACGCACTAAAATCTCACATACCGAGTCAAATCCAGCCACGCAACGGCACACTAAAACCTCACATACCGAGTCAAATCCAGCCACGCAACGGCACACTAAAAGCTCACATACCGAGTCAAATCCAGCCACGCAACGACGCACTAAAATCTCACATACCGAGTCAAATCCAGCCACGCAACGACGCACTAAAATCTCACATACCGAGTCAAATCCAGCCACGCAACGACGCACTAAAATCTCACATACCGAGTCAAATCCAGCCACGCAACGACGCACTAAAATCTCACATACCGAGTCAAATCCAGCCACGCAACGACGCACTAAAATCTCACATACCGAGTCAAATCCAGCCACGCAACGACGCACTAAAATCTCACATACCGAGTCAAATCCAGCCACGCAACGGCGCACTAAAATCTCACATACCGAGTCAAATCCAGCCACGCAACGACGACTAGGTATTTGTAAACGCTCTACCTATAAACTCTCAGTGGACCCGTTCCAAACTGATTTCGGATGGTGCGGACACTTCAACCCAGGCTCAGGATCTACATGTAAATACGATATTTGTGCGTCTTTCTGCCTGATTGTCCACATGGCGACTCCCTGAGAGCGAGGAGCGGTTTCTTGATGACCTGATGAGGTATCATCCAACCTGTCAGCAGACTGGTACACCAGTCGTGTAGTACTGGTCCATCACTGCGCTCCGTCGGCCTGTGGCAGCGCGTGGTACTATTGCGCTCCGTCGGCCTGTGACAGCGCGTGATATTATTGTGTTCCGTCGGCCTGTGGCAGCGCGTGATATTATTGTGTTCCGTCGGCCTGTGGCAGCGCGTGATATTATTGTGTTCCGTCGGCCTGTGACAGCGCGTGATATTATTGTGTTCCGTCGGCCTGTGGCAGCGCGTGATATTATTGTGTTCCGTCGGCCTGTGGCAGCGCGTGATATTATTGTGCTCCGTCGACCGGTGGCAGCGCGTAGTACTATTGCGCTCCGTCGGCCTGTGGCAGCGCGTGATATTATTGTGTTCCGTCGGCCTGTGACAGCGCGTGATATTATTGTGTTCCGTCGGCCTGTGGCAGCGCGTGATATTATTGTGTTCCGTCGGCCTGTGGCAGCGCGTGGTACTATTGCGCTCCGTCGGCCTGTGACAGCGCGTGATATTATTGTGTTCCGTCGGCCTGTGGCAGCGCGTGATATTATTGTGCTCCGTCGACCGGTGGCAGCGCGTAGTACTATTGTGCTCCGTCAGCCTGTGGCAGCGCGTGGTACGGGTGCGGCCCCTGGGAGTAGGGCTGCGGCGACAGGGGCTCGGAGGCGGCGGCGGGCCCGGCGCCGCGCCTCTGGCCGTACGAGACGGCCGGAGCCGGCTGGTAGAGGTCAGCGTTAATGCCGTACTGGGACTCGGAGGCGGCGCAGTTGACGTTGAACCACCAGTCGCAGACGCGGGTCTGCTGGGAGAAGACGGTGCCCACGGGACACAGGAACGACGTGCGACTGACGCCGCGCCCGCAGTAGTGCCACACCTGCGGAAAAGGACATCCAAAGTCAACAGTCATCATCATCATGGTATCGCAGTCACAGGCTCACTCGCACATAGTCTAGAGTATTACAATGGCAGGCCCACACTCATATTGCATGCTTACAGTCATACACATGTGTTCGTAGTCTCACAGTGGTTCAGAGCTTCAGATTCATCATAGCAGCTACACGCTAACAGCTGCAGTCTGAAAGCTAGGTTATAAGTTATAGACTAGAAATAGTATAATCCAACCAGCTCCGAGCATCAGAGCTGCAGTATTACCTGGCAGGAGGCTTCCTGGTCCGCGTAGTAGCCGGGTATTTTGTCGTCGCACGTGAAGCTGGTCTTGGGTACCTCCGACAGAGTCGGGTAGTCCACGTTGGCACGTCCTGGTGTAAAACATACCGACATTTATTATGTGTCATTCTGACATTTTATATTTCTGTTAAATCGGCCTCAATACTGTTGGGTGTTATTTGTTTGTTGTCGGCCTTTTTTGTATATGTAGCAGGTTCGCTGCCAACTTTCCAGTAACTGTTTCAGACAACACCGAAGATTACCTTCGATTTCTGACATATTTCTGAAGATGTCCTCGGAAAAGTATTGAAATCGAAAATCGGTTACGGCAAGAGCCTAACATATGACATATTTGAGGCATTTCATCCCCAGCATGCAGCATTTAGCACAGCGTGGCTCAAATGTTTAAAACTCTAATTGAGGTATCTGAATACGATGGAAGGTAGAACCTTACGTTAGAACCTGACACACCGAAGTCATCAGGATAGTGTGGTAGCCAGAGTGACAGCAGCAATACTGACCTGGTATACTGCTGTCTCCCGCATCACTGGGTGACCCGTAGTCAGAGTGACAGCAGCAATACTGACCTGGTATACTGCTGTATCCCGCATCACTGGATAACCCGTAGTCAGAGTGACAGCAGCAATACTGACCTGGTATACTGCTGTCTCCCGCATCACTGGATGACCCGTAGTCAGAGTGACAGCAGCAATTCTGACCTGGTATACTGCTGTCTCCCGCATCACTGGATAACCCGTAGTCAGAGTGACAGCAGCAATACTGACCTGGTATACTGCTGTCTCCCGCATCACTGGATGACCCGTAGTCAGAGTGACAGCAGCAATACTGACCTAATATACTGCTGTCTCCCGCATCACTGGGTGACCCGTAGTCAGAGTGACAGCAGCAATACTGACCTGGTATGCTGCTGTCTCCCGCATCACTGGATGACCCGTAGTCAGAGTGACAGCAGCAATACTGACCTGGTATACTGCTGTCTCCCGCATCACTGGATGACCCGTAGTCAGAGTGACAGCAGCAATACTGACCTGGTATGCTGCTGTCTCCCGCATCACTGGATGACCCGTAGTCAGAGTGACAGCAGCAATACTGACCTGGTATACTGCTGTCTCCCGCATCACTGGATGACCCGTAGTCAGAGTGACAGCAGCAATACTGACCTGGTATACTGCTGTCTCCCGCATCACTGGATGACCCGTAGTCAGAGTGACAGCAACAATACTGACCTGGTATACTGCTGTCTCCCGCATCACTGGATGACCCGTAGTCAGAGTGACAGCAGCAATACTGACCTGGTATACTGCTGACTCCCTCATCACTGGATGACCCGTAGCTCTGCTGGTGGATTGGTCTGGAGCTCGGCGGCTGGCTGGGGACGACGGGCGCCTTTGGGTAGCTGGGGACGGTCCGCGCTGCGACACTCGGCGGCTCGCTTGCCGGTGGGGTGGGCTCGCTGTACGCTGGCGTTGTAGGTCCGCTGTCCACTTGTGCAGTAGCCGTGGGAGGTGCGGTGGACACCGGAGGCGGTGTGTAGGCGGCAGCGGTGGACTGTGGCAGGGATGAAGCGGCTTCAGTGGTGTAAGCGGGCGCAGACGAGGTGGCTGGCTGGCTGGAGACTACCTCAGGCGTTTGTGACGGGACCGGCGCAGCCTCGGTGACCGACAGCTCCGGCTCCGGGTCGGCAGAGGTCACCGGAGCGGCCGGAGTGTATGTCGTGGTCGGAGGTGTCACCCGCTTTCCCGAGGCGTAGTAGGTTTTGGGCTTAGAGTGGCCACGGGGCGGGTACGGGCCCGGGCGGTGGTGGAAGTTCGGTGCAGGGCCGCGGTAACCACCCACGAACAGAGAGTGGTGGGGGTGGGAAGGGTGGGAAGGGTGGGAAGGGTGGGAAGGGTGGGAAGGGTGGGAAGGGTGGGAAGGGTGGGAAGGGTGGGAAGGGTGGGAAGGGTGGGAAGGGTGGGAAGGGTAGGGACGGGGGTGGTACGGGGGCCGCGCAGCTGGTTGAGGAACCCGCGGGTGGATCGGTCGGGGAGGAGGGGAGGACTCCGCCGCCGTCTCCTGCTCAGATTCAGACTCGGTCGTGGGAGGCGCCTCAGCCACCGCCTCCCCCGGCTCAGCATCCCCAGCCGTCGTCTCCACCGCATGGACAGCTGTCTGGAAATACGCTGAGCTTTCCGTCTCTCCCTCTGCCGCGGCGGTCTGCGGCGCCGTAGTCGTCGATGTCGCTGCGGTCGTCAGGGGAGGCGCTACCGCCTCTGGCTCGGTCTCCGCAGATGGCGCTGCAGTAGTGGTCGCAGCAGCCGGGCGCGGCGAGGCGTGCGGCGGCGGTGGTGGCGGATAGGGGTGGCCGTACGGGCGAATCAGAGCAGCAGGACCGTACGGACGAGGGCTGAAGCCGCCGCGCGGGCCCGGAGGCGGGTAGTGAGGGTAGGGTGGACCGGGTGGGAGAGGGGGTCGGTGGTGGGGGTGGAGAGGTCTACCCGGCCGGCCGAGAGGGTAGCCGGAAGGCTTTACAGCTGCAGCCATCTGCAGTCCTGCCGAGAGAGAGGGAGGAGAGAGGTAGTGTTAACGCAGCACCACTCTGTTCTGCTGTTATCAGTGGTCAAAACCCTCCAGCCTCTAGCTGACGTAGACCTATTGTCGCCTCATAGCTAGCGGCGGTACCTCCTCACTTACCTCCTACCTCAACCATCGGAGCCTCCTGGCAGAGTCGGAGTAGTAGCGGAGCACATCCTGTGTGTGAGTAGCCGCACTACACAACTCACTACACCGGCCGCCAGTCAACGCTCTGCTCCCCCTCTCTCTCCTCTCTGCCCCCTCTCTCCCTCTCTCTCCCTCTCTCCCCCTTCTCCCACTCTCCACCTGCCGGCGGCGGTCAGTTTCCCTCCTGCTGTCACCCATCATCAATCTCTACTGCAGGACCATGGCTCTGGGACCATCTGTCCACCCGTCACCATCCACCGGACGCAGTGACGCACACCGCGCCACTTTCGCCACTCTGCGCGCCGCGTTATGTCAGCGATGATCGTCACGCCCCCGGCAGAAATTGACGGCGTCCTGTCGATGACGCCAGCTGACGGAGAATTGCTCCAAATAGCTCCGGGTGGCTACCGCCGCGGGCCCCAGGACAGGGCGACGGCCAAGCCTGACGCGGAAGAAGCGACAAATAACCACTTGTGTGGGTATTCGCTGATAAATAACTTCCGATGGATGGAAAGAAGAATCCATTCGGTAAGCAGGCGATAGTGAAAGATTAGCTCAAACAGCATTTCACACTTCGCAATAGTCAAAATTGTCGACATTATGGTTTCGTTATTGACTTGTACAGAGTCCAAATCATCCACGATATTTTTCACATAGCACCTGACATGCGGAAATAAGTATTTTTCGATCTGAGCGATGTTTTATTTTTTATTTGAAAACAATAATTAACTGCAACGCTTAGCTGGCAGCAGTTGTATGCTTCTCATATATGTCTGCGTAATAAACAAACATTATTGCATAATTCAATTTTAACACATGACTGATCAGAACCAATTTACCTCTCTTTGCTGCATTGATCTACCGAGCATCACAAACTACCCTGGCCCGACCTATATTGATCACGACCCATTATCCATGACGTATCGATCTCCAGCCGCTGCCACTGCGGACGACGGCCAGCCGACAACACAAAATAATCCTCCACTCTGACGCGCCATTTACGCGTCACGCGCCATTTAAACGCGGGGCGGCCATGGAACGAACACGTCGCGAGCAGTAGACAGATCTGGACCTGAGCTGCCTGTCCGTTTGCCTCGAGTATCAACGAGTTCGTTCGTGCTTGCGCCTATCACACCGGAATGTTTGGTATTGGTCGTTGGCAGGATGAATAGTTCTTCAGCTTGTGGCGCAGATGGCCTGTGTGTTCGTTTTATTAAAATGTGTTTTTACTCGCTTTGCCACGTTCTAACCCACATCGTCAACTCTAATCTAACCTCACACACCGTTCCTGACTCATGGAAACTCACTCCTGTCCATCCCATTCCGAAAGCTGCAAAGTCCGATGAGTTTAGTAGTTACAGGCCAATCTCGATTCTCACTACCATAGCAAAAATAACTGAGGACGTTGTTTCCGAACAGCTGTATTCTTATTTCTCTACCCACCACCTGTTCTCCCCTAACCAGCACAGTTTCAGGACCAATCACTCCACTGACACTGCCTTGCTCACCCTCACTGACCATGTTTTTCGATCTATGGACCAGCGTGAAATTACTCTTCTCTGCCTATTGGACTACTCTCGCTGTTTCGACTGTATCTCACACGACTCAGTGCTGCGTAAGCTATATCTCTATGGTGTAGACACGCGCTGGTTCCAATGCTACCTGACCAATCATTATCAGCGCGTGCAGATTCAGACCACCGGAGTCCACTGGCATCATCACCTACGCTGATGACGTCCAACTGTACGTTTCTGGCCCACCGAAAGACCTGAATGATATTATCCAATCCATGGAAAACAGTTTGTCTGTCCTTTCCAACTGGTATGGAAAAAAATGGCCTAAAAATTAACGCGGCAAAGACGCAGCTCATCGCGCTCGGTACCCGCGAAATGACTCGGCGCCTTCCCCGAATCAGCATTACCTTTTCCGGCTCAACCATCACCTGCTCAAACACTGTCAAAAACCTAGGTGTCTGGTTCGATAGTGACATGACTTTCGCCACACATACAGACGACGTGGTACGGCGGTGTACTGGCACTTTGTGCGGACTGAGCCACAGCAGGCACAGTCTCCCCCAGTCAGTGATGGTTACGTTGGTGCAAGGTCTGGTGTTCTCGGCGATTCGGTACTGTCTGTCCGTATATGGCGCTAGCAATGCGACGCAACGCAGACGGCTTCATAAGCTAGTGAGGTTCGCTGCGCGAGTGGTCTCTGGCCGGAGGAAATACGATCATGTGAGCGATGTGATTGATGACCTTGGCTGGCTTCATGTAGACAGCATGTATAAGTATCGCTACCTAGTGTTACTGAAAACAATGTTAACTACGTCCGAACCACAAAACTTTGCCGAAAGTTTAATAACTAGGCAAAGTGTGCACGGGAGAGACACCCGACAGAGTGGAATGCTTGTGACGCCCTGTATACGGACTGAGTCTGGGAGGCGTCGCTATTTGTACGGGGCTGTCGCTGAGTACAACAAGCTGCCGTCTGAGCTGCGTTGTTTGAATTTCGCTAGTTTTAAACGCGAGCTCAAAGAGTACCTGATAGAGCGTGAGCGTGATACTTAGTTTTATGACTCACTGCACTCGTTTATGAGAAATTGTGTTGTGATGTGTTCTGTGTGCTCTGTGATGTGTACCTACATGAAGTATGAGTGTTGCGTCACCCAAGCCCAATAATTTTAGCGTGTTTTGACTCGAGTCATATAATAGCCGTTGCATGCAGCGGATATGCCTCACGAAGTGAAATAAATAAATAAATCAATGTTACCCCACCGTTTCGCCTCTGCTGTCTGGCCGATGTGGTTCACACGCAGACAGACAGACAGACAGACGAGTGACAGGGGATGGTGCAACACGAGGGCCGCGGTCAGGCCCGACCGGCGACCGTGGCTACAGAGCGGTGATTCCTAACTACCGATCACGGATTCCTGACCACAGACGGCTGGCTGGCTGACCGCAGACGACCATTGGTACATTACCGGGATAAGACGTGATTAAGACGACCATGGGTAAATTACCTAGATAAGAGGTGATTAAGACGACCATTGGTAGATCACCGGGATAAGACGTGATTAAGACGACCATTGGTAAATTACCGGGATAAGACGTGATTAAGACGACCATTGGTAAATTACCTAGATAAGAGGTGATTAAGACGACCATTGGTAGATCACCGGGATAAGACGTGATTAAGACGACCATTGGTAAATTACCGGGATAAGACGTGATTAAGACGACCATTGGTAAATTACCGGGATAAGACATGATTAAGACGACCATTGGTAAATTACCGGGATAAGACGTGATTAAGACGACCATTGGTAGATTACCGGGATAAGACACGATTAAGACGACCATTGGTAGATCACCGGGATAAGACGTGATTAAGACGACCATTGGTAAATTACCGGGATAAGACGTGATTAAGACGACTATTGGTACATTACCGGGATAGGACGTGATTAAGACGACCATTGGTACATTAACGGGATAAAACGTGATTAAGACGACCATTGGTACATTACCAGAGTCAGACGTTATTAAGACGACCATTGGTACATTACCGGGATAAGACGTAATTATGACGACCATTGGTAAATTACCGGGATAAGACGTGATTAAGACGACCATGGGTAAATTACCGGGATAAGACGTGATTAAGACGACCATTGGTACATTACCAGAGTCAGACGTGATTAAGACGACCATTGATACATTACAGGGATAAGACGTGATTATGACGACCATTGGTAAATTACCGGGATAAGACGACATGATTAAGACGACCATGGGTAAATTACCGGGATAAGACGTATTAAGGCGACCATTGGTACATTACCAGAGTCAGACGTGATTAAGACGACTATTGGTACATTACCGGGATAAGACGTGATTAAGACGACCATTGGTACATTACCAGAATAAGACGTGATTAAGACGACTATTGGTACATTACCGGGATAAGACGTGATTAAGACGACCATTGGTACATTAACGGGATAAGACGTGATTAAGACGACCATTGGTACATTACCCGGATAAGACGTGTGATTAGAGCGGTGTATAGGTATTGACAGCCGTCAGGTTCGATCCGCCCACTAAACTAATGACAGTCTGAAGGTATGGAATGAAGCCGAAACTTTCCGAAAATGAAGCTGGATGAGTGCCTTGCTTTATGTTTATCATCGATCGTTTTTTATCAACCACCGGAACTAGTCAACAGCGGGAACAAATGAATTACGATACCTGCCACTCAAAATATTACAGTTGTAACTTTTCGCTTGGATATACCTAGGTACACAATGCTGATCCAGATCTTTAATTCTAATTAATGTATCTTAATTTAGAAACGCAAGGAAGAATAACACTTTATGCAAGAAATCCGTCTGTTCCCTCTGTTCATATTTGCCTGGGTCATTGCCTTAATGCCTTATGCTCAACGTATAACAAGAAGCTGTATGTATTTACATAAGATAGAACAAGCAGATCGCAATTGTTAAACAATGCCTAATACGGCAATAAGCATTGACGTAACAGCTAAATGACATGCCTCTTTGTGGCAAGACAGATGAATCTCCCACGGCCCTGTATTCATCGCTAGGTTCGATGGGAACAGCTGTGATACGGTGCCCCTGGGCTGGCGCTCACCGGTCAATTCCAGTTAATTTGACTAGTTCGTGTGCGACGTTTTATTACTGAATGACATACCTGTGCTGCGTGTGGTTTGCATCGTGATGCGATTTATACGTTTCCTTTGCAGCAGGAGCACATACCGTAATAAGGAAAAGTGTATCGAACAAGTCCCTTCAACAAAGCATGCATAACCAATCAAGATCAGCTATTGCCTCCAGTGACGTTCTAAGTTATCATCTAGCGTTTGCAATTTGTTTTTGCTTTGGTTGTTCATTTGTACTGGTAAGCATGGGAGAAAACTTCAAAAACAAACCTTAAATAACCTAATTAAAACGTTTAAACCTCGCCCTACGGGGGGGGGGGGCCTGACAGGCCCCCTCCTGCGGTTTTTCTTGAATAACTTTTGACACATGTGGCACATCTTTCTGAATTTTTTAGTATCTGAGTTTACAACAATTATATGTATTCTGTAAAAAAAAATTGAAGTTAGTAAAAAAAAAATGGGGGAAAATCATGTTTTGATGACGTCATGTTGGTTGAAACACGATAAATATTTGAAAAATCATAGAAAATAGAGTTTTAAAGCAAATTGCAAACAAAATTTACCAAAAATACAAACTGGTATTTTCTTCAAAATGACGATCTCAGATTTTCAACAATTTTTTTTGACGCCTAAAATAAAAAAAAAACTAATTTGTTTTTAAAATCATCAAAAAATAAAATTCAAAAATGTTAGAAAACCGGAATATATGTGAGAAAAATGTGTATGGACAATATGCAAACCAAATTTTAAAGCAATATCTCTATTTTTGACGGAGTGATGGCTATCTAAGGGTAAGGCACTCAAGACGTCATTCTATTAAAAATAGTTTTTTAAAAACTTTTTGGACAAATTACGAACAAATAACTACCTTTTCTGTATTTCAGAGACAAAAATGGTCTAGGAACATTCCTTTTTATTTACATTTATTAATTTCTAATTTTGAGGTTTTCTGACAAGCAAAATCGCTGTTCTGGACGTGGTCGAGCCGAGGTCATTCACTTGACCTGGAAGGTCACCCGTTGACCTGAAACCTAAAATACGCATACTGTTAGATTCTTTTCATGATAGGCACCATGCTGGTTGTTACAGCATTGCTCTAAGTTGCTTGGTTCGGAAGTTAACAGGGGGTCTGTCAGCCCCCCCGTAGGGCGAAGGTGAAAAAAGCTTCCGTAGGGTGAGGGTTAAAACAAACAAGGCTGGTGTTCAATCGGAACTGAACATATCTTTAAAAGTTGAAGGAAAAGATACCAACCACAGGAAAATGGACCGTGGAGGCAAGAGGCCCCCACTACTCAGTGTGCGAGGAGCTCGCTAATATCTAGTTTAATTGTAGTTATATAGGACCTCCAATTGTTTGTCGACAACAGCTATCCTATGAACCAGCAATTTTCCATTAACTGCAGTGACTAAAAGGAGTAATAGCGAGCTTTTGAAACAATGGTTTCCTCAGCCCCAGTGATAACGGGTCACTCGAAATGTGAAAAATGGTGCCAGTTTCACCAGCACCGGACAATCATGGTATACACACCCGTTTCCACAAATCGTCGACAGCCAATCGTCGACAATTCGTCATTACGAAGAAATTACCTCATCAATCCTAAAAAAGGAGACATCAACTGCATACGCGTTAAATGCCATACTTCAACACCACAACATAAACAACTGTGCTTGGCTTTATGTATAAAATAATATGACAGACAGTTGGGACATCGGACAATTTAATCGGGAAGGGCCACAACGCGTGTTAGGCTTAACGACGCTTCGTGCCTAACGTCTAACGTCTAACGTCTAACGTCTAACGTCTAACGTCTAACGTCTAACGTCTAACGTCTAACGTCTAACGTCTAACGTCTAATGTCTAACGTCTAACGTCTAACGTCTAACGTCTAACGTCTAACGTCTAACGTCTAACGTCTAATTTCTAATTTATAACGTCTAACGTCTGACGTCTATCGTCTAACGTCTAACGTCTAACGTCTAACGTCTAACGTCTAACGTCTAACGTCTAACGTCTAACGTCTAACGTCTAACGTCTAACGTCTAACGTCTAACGTCTAACGTGTGACGTCTAACGTGTGACGTCTATCGTCTAATTTCTAATTTATAATTTCTAACGTCTAACGTCTAACGTCTGACGTCTATCGTCTAACGTCTAACGTCTAACGTCTAACGTCTAACGTCTAACGTCTAACGTCTAACGTCTAACGTCTAACGTCTAACGTCTAACGTCTAACGTCTAACGTGTGACGTCTAACGTCTAATTTCTAATTTCTAACGTCTAACGTCTGACGTCTATCGTCTAACGTCTAACGTCTAACGTCTAACGTCTAACGTCTAACGTCTAACGTCTAACGTCTAACGTCTAACGTATAATTCAGCCCTATTAAGAGCAGACTTGTCAATGATTCATATGTGTCATGAGTCGATTCACA
The DNA here is from genome assembly GCA_036785665.1 of Chirona hameri. NCBI lineage: Eukaryota > Metazoa > Arthropoda > Thecostraca > Balanomorpha > Balanidae > Chirona > Chirona hameri. Next base: position 44,953 of record JAXIVJ010005579.1, read on the forward strand.
GTGATTCACGGACCATAATGAATGATTCAATCATGATTCAATCACTCAACATTACCATAATGAATGATTCAATCATGATTCAATCACTCAACATTACCATAATGAATGATTCAATCATGATTCAATCACTCAACATTACCATAATGAATGATTCAATCTTGATTCAATCACTCAACATCAAAGGGAAGTGTCGACTCCTTTGTCTAACTCCTTTGATTTTGAATGTGCGACTCTAAGATTTTATGAGCGTGATAGGGAGGTCATGCTCTACCTGTGTGCCAATTTTCATGCACATCAGAATAGTCTTCTGTTTGACCTTAAACATATGCCCTGCTCTAAATCCTTTGATTTTGAATGTGTGACTCTAAGATGTCATGAGCGTGATAAGGAGGTTATGTCCTACCAGTGTGCTAATTTTCATGCAAATCGAAATAGTCCGCTGTTTAACCTTAAACCTATCTGACCTGCTCTAGCTCCTTTGATTTTGAATGTGCGACTCTAAGATTTTACCAGAATGATGACAAGGTCGTGATCTATCTGTGTACCAATTTTGAAGCCAATCCAAATAGTCCGCGAATGTATTTCCGAATGTGAATGTGAATGTGAGCCAATTGGACACGCGTGTTGTTTATTTTGATTATAAAATGATATTTATAATATTGATTATAATTGCAAATTCCAAGTTCCAAAAGCATTAATAACTTTACGTTTCACTTTTTTAAGCGAATAGAACATTTATTTTGATTTTGCATTAGGTATTATTTTTTATAAAGCATGATGTGGAATAAAGCGGCGCCGATGCGACAGTGATATTTGGGACATGCGGAGGTCATGCAAATGTTTGTTTATAATTTAGTTTTGATGTGGTATAGCCTAGAGATTAGGAAAAGGTTGGTACTTTTTGATAATTTTTCGTGTGAGAAAGGTGTGCGTGTACTGTGTGGTTTATGAACCAAAGTATGAGTTAGTTACCTTTTCTAAGTATTTAGGTACCTACCCCTAACCCTACCAGTTCCAAGATATCCACCTAGTTAGGGCTGATTGAACAGTGGCTTTGTGCTCACTGGAGTTGGACACAACGCTTCGCTTTCTTTACGCATAGATGAATTACAGGCTACAGCTCAGGACACAGAGCTCATATAATTGACCATTAAGTGCATGGTTTGTCCACAGGGCACAGATGAATGCTGGGCCGCTGGCATAATTTGTGGACAGTTTATGCTGTTCGACCAAAAAAGAATGATTCTTTGAGCAATGAATGATTCAATCAGCCTATTTTCTCTGTATGAATGATTCAATCAGTGACTCACAACAGGTTTGCGCATGAGGTGAATCGATTCATGAGTCATTCATTTGAAATAAGAATGATTCAATCAAAAGTAGTCGATTCACATTGAATCATTGACAAGTCTGATTAAGAGACATCTTCACTTCACGCCCATCATGTGCCGTAGTGAAATGACCAGCGGTCAGCATCATAGACAGACGTATGGATACAATGACAGACAGACAGACAGACAGACAGACAGACAGACAGACAGAGATACATACGGACAGACAGACAGACAGACAGACAGACAGACAGACAGACAGACAGATGGACAGACAGACACATACAGACAGACAGACAGACAGACAGACAGACATACATACATACATACAGACAGACAGACATACATACATACAGACATACATACAGACAGACAGACAGACAGACAGACAGACAGACAGACAGACAGACAGACATACAGACATACATACAGACAGACAGACATACAGACAGACAGACAGACAGACAGACAGACAGACAGACAGACAGACAGACAGACAGACAGACAGACAGACATACAGACAGACAGACATACAGACAGACAGACAGACAGACAGACAGACAGACAGACAGACAGACAGACAGACAGACAGACAGACAGACAGACAGACAGACAGACAGACAGACATACAGACAGACAGACAGACAGACAGACAGACAGACAGACAGACAGACAGACAGACAGACAGACAGACAGACAGACAGAGAGACAGACAGACAGACAGACAGACAGACAGACAGACAGACAGACAGACAGACAGACAGACAGACAGACAGACAGACAGACAGACAGACAGACAGACAGACAGACAGACATACAGACAGACAGACAGACAGACAGACAGACAGACAGACAGACAGACAGACAGACGGACAGACAGACAGACAGACAGACAGACAGACAGACAGACAGACAGACAGACGTGTGATGCGCGTGTTGGCAGACAGCTGGCCGTGCGGGTCACGTGGTTACGTAATACCGCTGGCGGGAGTGGAGTCTGCCGCTGCCCGCTCACGCGTGCTCTAGGTATCCCGGGCTGATCCAGCTGGGTGGAACCGAGCTCGCCTCGCGATGGTCATGATTCACACCTAATTTAATGATACGCAAGGACAAATCAGCGATGCGAGATGATTGTCACTGTTTGCTATTATAGAAGTGAGAGAAAGGGGGAAAATTGTGTCTAAAATGGCATCACTTGATGCTTATTAGATCTTTCGTAAATCGTTAAAATTCCACCGGAAATAGCGAAGTGATAGATTGGACAAATCAGACATGACATTGGTCCCCGAATGAACACAATGCGGGTAGTTTCACCAAAGAAGTTGCTCGCAAGTTCGGATACGAGCGCTATTCAAGAGCGAGAACTTTATGAACGATTTTGTCCTGTTCAGTCCTCCATAAACCTAACTAAAATATGTAGGTTTGACTGAGAATGTGATATTGAAACGTTTCATGTGTTAATATAACATAAACATGAATTACTTTTGCGACGCATTTGCTGCATGCGATTCCAAATTTATTAGTATAACAGATACCTTGGAATTGCCAAATCATCTGAGTTCCTTGGGATGCATAACGCAAGGGAAACCGGAGAGCAATTTGGCTGGGCCTTTATGTCTATACAATTGTGTTCTTCTATAACTTTGAAGGTGGCAATTCAATCACTTACGTTGTAGATAAGCCTTTTTCAGGAATTACATCACTATCCAGAGTGGGAAAAATAAGGAGAGTTGTGCAGTGTTCGTCACGGGCCCACCAACCTCCAGCCCGGCCCGGCCTAGGCCCATGAACACCAAGCCCAGGCCCGGACCAGGCCCGGTCAAATTCATAATATTGAGGCCCAGGCCCGGTCCGGCCCGTTCAGATTAAGCATATAATTATTTTCACCAAATTTGCAATAATTATCCTAGCATATTTACTTGTATACTATAAATGTGAAACAATGAACACACTATGCTAACCAAAAAAAAGCCACAGCCACAGCAACAGTGTGTTGCTGTGTAGGTGAACTGCTGGTTAAAATATTGTTGAGCTCTGACCTGAGCTTGTGCGACGCACGCATTACTTCAAAATTGTCAGGCCCAGACCCATCCAGAGCCCAGTGATTTCCTTAAAGTTGAGGCCCGGCCCCGGCCCAGCCCAGGCCCAGCCTATGGCCCATAGAGCCAGCCCAGCCCATGGCGAACTCTGGTTGTATGAATGGAAACACATGTAAGATGCAAACACATGTAAGATGCAAACACATGTTTTGCTGTTAGGAGTCTCGTTTAAGTGGACGGCCTTACATTTATTCGTATCCATGACCGGTTGCATGCCGTCATTTAGCGAATAGCATCCCATGAAATCATCTAGTAGTTTTCACCGGGAGAGGCTATCTAATGTACAAGACAGCAAAATAGCAATAGGATTTAGAGGTCTGTGTTAGGCCAGTATTGCACTTCAAAATTAGAAGGTTAAAATAAACTAAATACAAAATAAAATTAAAACATCCACGATCCGATTGCAATTGAAATGTCCCATAACGCATAAGATCTCAACCATTTTATATCAAATCAAACTGACTGTAACATGTCACACTCACCTGGGACATAACATGCCTGCATTTCAATAGACCGCCACAAGCCACAAGGTAGTCCAACAAACCGAGCGTGCACCGTTGTCGGCATTGAACCGTTACCTATATCCACTATCAGTCTGTACTCACCGGTAACCAAGGCGAGAGCCGCCGCCAGACGCATGGCGAGTCTGGATGTCTTGCCCGTGTCGGTACCCACTGTCAACTGCCGTTCACGGGAGTCGGCCAGGACAATATCACTGCTCCCTCACTCTCTCTTCCCGGCCCCGCGGGAACCGCCCGGGGAACCGCAGTGGCCTCCTGTCACGTATGATCTGCCCCGCCCCCTCTCCCCTCACTGCCACTCTCCACTATACTTGCTCCTCATGTTCACCGCCCGGGGAACCGCAGTAGCCTCCTGTGACGTATGATCCGCCCCCCCCCCCCCGCCCCCTTTCCCTCCCCCTCACTGCCACTCTCCACTATAGCTGCTCCTCCTGATCGCCGCGCGGGGAAAGCATTGGTGAGGGTGTGATGCTGTCGAACTTGCTGTTTCTGTGAAGATATCGAACGATGATCTTCCAGCCGACTGACATCAGAAAATTGCCTCTCATGCGGTGCGACAACCACAATGTGCGCTGTTTGTACCGATAATGTTAATGTTTGCTGGTTTTGTAGGCAAATTGTTGGCGATGCTGGCAAGATCGGAAGGCTCTTAAACGGAAATGTTTGTCAGATCTGAATATATTTTATTTTTAACGGCGAAAGGAACTTTTTCTAGCCAAGCCGAGGCTTGCCAACATGCCTATATTTTCGGTGCCTTCCAATGGCCTGTCTTTGAGCAAAGAAAACAGTCGAGTGAACGGTGGCATTTAAGTAGCTCATAAACTCCAGGTTTTAAAATATTTTGAAATATCTGTTTGGTAGGAAACTTCTCTGAAATTCTATAACTTGAGGTATGGGGTGAAACGTGGATGTGTGTAAAAAGCCGAGTTAACCATTTTATTGATACAATGTAGGTAATAATGTAATTTTGTCACGTTTTTCATTGTTTGATGTATAGGCATAGGAACAGGGTGCGGGGCCATAACCCCCTCACTTTTAGGTTATTTTTCTAAAATATTGTATTTTGCTTGGAGGGAAAACATTTTGCCGGCAAAAGTTTCGCCAATACAAGAAGAGCCCAAAGCTGCAAAGAAGTCTTCCATTGCTTGGGTGTCTCAAGACGAAATCAAAGTTACACTGTATTTTTTTGGGTAAAGTTTAGTCAGGAATAAGAGAAAAACAGGGATTGGCGACTGAACACTGAACAGTTCTCAGCGACCAGAACATTGTGGAAACTTGTGCCAGTTAGGTGGATTTAGTTCGTGATCAATCTTGAAACGGACTTCCTCTTTTGCGCTCCGACACAATTTTCAGGACATGCTAAATTATCCACATTTCATATTTCTCGGAGGAGGTTGGAACCCGATTTAGCGTCACCATAGCAACAACGTGTAATCAATATCAAATTTTCGACGAATTGGGCTTGTATTCGTTTAAGACTGATGAAGACGCAATGAAGACCAGGGGGGTGTCATGGCTATCTCCGTAACGTGCCCACCCTGTCCCATGGCGTCATTTGACAGCTCGATTTCCACCAATGGGGTGGCCGAATCGGGAGAAGCGTATTTACTTTCGTAGACCGTCTCGTGGCACTTCTCGGTCTACCAAAAGAATTACGCCTTCGACCAGGCGCGGCCGCCATGTTTATATACGGTGGCGCATTCGTCACTCAACGATCTTCAACATAATTGTAGGTGAAAGAAGTGTAATCCAGATGTAAAAATACTTTCACCTGATAGATACTACTACAAAGTATCCTCAAGTCACCTTACTTCATCAACAACCAGGTGAAATAATACAAAATTCGCACTTCAACCAAAAACAGCACCCAGCGACAGTTCCCCGTTGCCAAAATCTAAACATTGCCTTATATGGGCATGGGCCTCGCTCGGTTGCATGCCTCGCTTTGACATCGTCTAGCGGCTCACCCTTGCAATTTAGGAGAAAATGTCCCAAAGCGAGCTGTAGAGGACGTTTCAATCTATCATTTAGTGCTCAATTGATCCCTCTGGCACTTAAGGTATGCAAATGGTAGGACGCGAAAGTAGGCCGATTTAACACTATTTGAATAGGGAGCGTGTGACGTCACGTGCCCGTGACATCACGCATTTCGCTGCCTACCCCGGACGGGTCTACCTAGTCTCTATGGCCTTGAATGAAGACGTTAGTTATTCGTGTTTTCAATCAGTAGCGGGTTGCGATCGCTCGTTATTAATGTCTTCTTATGCTTTCTACCTACTTGTGATGACCATCAGGCTGGATCAGAACTATCTTTATGAAACGGATATCGAAAATTTTCCTCTTTCTTTACGTTCAAACCATGCCGAGTACACGTAATGTTCATTACTGTTCAGTTTTGGTATGTCCCAATACAAGAAAGACACCGGGAGTATCTTTTCACCGTTTCCCTGCTGATGACTACAGGTAAGTTATTTATATGCAATGATAAATGCACAAACCACCAGACTTGTATACGATTCATTTTTGTCTCGAACGATTCATTCACGACTTAAAATCCACATTAGTGGTATTGTATTGTATTGTATTTCACAGTAAAAACACTCCGATACATAAAACGGCTATTCTGAGTGTCGCGTCATGGTTAAAGGGCAGAGACATGTTAAAGAAGACACTCAGCAGCATGCACACTAGAAAGTAAAATGCACTCCATGATCACACACTCACACAGCGGCCGACATATACATATACATTATACAACACCTATCATACACCATGTAAAAGATCACCGAGTTGAAGTTTAAATTATTTTTGTAGTTAATTAGTTAAAAGTAATTAGTTTAAATTTTAAATTATACAAATACATGTAAAATAAAACGCGCGTCCATCAGCGTTGTCAGCGCCAGGAGGAAGCCAAATACATTTCAGTAAAATTACGGCCTGACCATTTATGTTACTGGAATAGTGACTAACACGAGAGTATTTTGTTTTGCTGCCTCGCGTATTTCGCAATATCTCGTAAACTACCGCCAATATCGTCCCCAAACTTTCAGTGCCCGCTTTCACATCAAGCACCGCTCACAAAACGGCTAAGCGTTTTAGCAATGACAAGGGCGAAATGCCAATGCCTCTTCCTCTTGCCATTATCGCAGATACTCCTAAATTCCGAACTCCAGACGAAACACGTTAACATTTCATTCCAACGGGGCATTTGTGCGTTCAAGTTGGGGAGGGGACAATGAGATGGTTTTTTTTTCTGTTGAGAAATAAGTTCCACGAAGAGAGGTAATTCGTCATGATTCGTCACAAATTGTCGACCTGAAGATACTTAGAATACAAACATTTCAGGTATCGATATCTCTAATTAGGCACCTTCAAATGGTTACGCAAACTTGTACGGACATTCCGTACAAGTTGCTGGAGGTTCCCAACTTGTACGGACACTGTCCGTACTGTCCGTAGTGGCGACGCTGCCCATATACATACAGTCTAACTTGACTAGAATGGGTACTGTCGTGCAGTCGCTGGGGTCTGCTACATCGTGTGGTGTGTGTCTTGTGCACAGACTGGTTTTTGATTCAACACTGATTGAATCGATTGGAATCGTTCAATCAAAATTCCTTGAAGAAGAACAAATTATTCACCATCTTGGTATTCATGAATCGTGATTGAATTAAAACCCGCATCAAATCAAGGCTAATTGAATCAAAATATTGAACGATTCTTAACGATTCAAGTACACTGGTAAATTGTGCAAATACATGCAGTCCCAGTGGCTACTTTCATTTATATTGAAATAGTATTGCTGTAACAATGTTTTAATGATCATATATATGTATGTTTCAATTTGTATTGATTTGACATCAATGCACCACATACATTTACATGTTGAATCAAACGTGAATCGATTAAAATATTTGTTTTGATTCCTTGAATCGGAAATAATCAATTCTCAAAATTTTATCTGTGGGTCGAACGGTAATTGAATCATTCAGATTCCAAAATGAATCATGATTGAATCGTTCCAAAAAAGTTGAATCAATAACCAGTCTGCGTTGTGCAGTGTCATGTACATAAATGTGCTCGCGAACATACTGCGCCATTGAATGATTCAAAAGAATACTTTTTGCTCTGAGAGAGAGATGCTTGTTTTGTGTAGTCAATGACACATGGGTTAACCTTTATCCACCCGGTACAGTGTTTGTACTCTTACAATCACAGCCAGCAAACAACATAATTTCGCGCAATATACATCTGCTGACGTCTATATATTTAGGCACATGCAGCACGACGAACGAGTACGAATATGCAGTAATAAGCGATAACATATGAATGCACATGCTTCCTAACGACACTCCTTGCATATAGTAACAGACTATCTGACTACATGTCAACCCCTTCACCCCATCAGCTGACAGTCGGTCCTGGCGGGGACGGCGGTGGGGACTCGTGAGGGACAGCCACCGGCCCCGGCGGTGACTCCCGGCAGAAGGGCAGACGCCAGCTCCGCCGCACTCAGCTCCGATAGGGCTTTCGAGCTTCTGGCGGCGTAGCAAAGCATGTAGGCTGTTGCATCTCGGACCCTGGCGGCTGTACACTCCTGGAGATGAATGTCGTCGGCGAGGAACCAGCTGGCGGCCGGCTGGTTGAGACAGTAGACAGTGTAGTGGCCGCTGTGATGGCCGCCATGGTGCTCCACCACCCCGTACAGGTCGTACACCATGCCATGCGTGTTCAGGTGCGGGCAGGTCGCAATCTGACTCAGGTCAAGGTCGCGTAGTGGGAATGCCACTGGCGCATGGGCCTTCCGTGCGGTGGTGCCAGTGAAACTGAACCGTTTCAGATGGAAGATAATGACCGGTGGTAGGCGGCAGAAGTCTAACTTCTTCTTGGCATCCTGGCTATGCCGACAGTTCGGGCATCGCCAGTCATCGATTAGGTCACCGGAGAGGTACTGATCGAGACAGTGATGCAGACCTCCACTACCTGCTGTCGCTACCGGCAGCGGAAGTGACAGCAGCGAGAATGTCTCGAAAGTGGCCGACTCAAACCCGCAGGCAGTGCAGCACAGTGTCGACTTTTGCAGGCCGTGAAATAGTCGCGTCACAATAGAGTCATTGGAGCTCTGGAACAGCTGCCAGACTGTCTCGGCTGCCTCGGAGTCGGACAAACCGCCGGGAGGCGGCGCAGGAGGTGCTGTATCTACTGCCACTACTTTCAGATCATCGTGTAGCCACTCCAGCAGTAGGATGATAAACTCATGAGCATCATGCATGAGCCTGCCGCCGAAGTCCGTGCGGCGCGCGCATATCTCGGCGCGTAACCGGTGCGGCGATACGAACTGTAACTTTCGCGACCATATGACACCCATGAGCTGCGCGACTTCCTTTGCCAACCTACCCTCACTTGCCGAGTGCCTGTTGACATCTTCATTGGAAAGATCGCTGGTAATATAGTTGACGAAGTTCTGTGTGTGCGCCAGGACCTGAAGCGCAGCGTTCATGTAGCAGGTATTTCCGAGATTTTCAAGACCAGTGGCAACGGCCGGTAGGCATGTAGTTGGGCGTTTTGTCGCGAGATACTGATGTGCCCGGGAAGGTGTCCGCACCCACCGCTCGATATCCTCTTTGCTTGCTGGCTTGGCTGAGGTCTGACTTGCTGTCGGCTTGGCTGAGGTCTGACTTGCTGTCGGCTTGGCTGAGGTCTGACTTGCTGTCGGCTTGGCTGAGGTCTGACTTGCTGTCGGCTTGGCTGAGGTCTGACTTGCTGTCGGCTTGGCTGAGTTCTGACTTGCTGTCGGCTTGGCTGAGGTCTGACTTGCTGTCGGCTTGGCTGAGGTCTGACTTGCTGTCGGCTTGGCTGAGGTCTGACTTGCTGTCGGCTTGGCTGAGTTCTGACTTGCTGTCGGCTTGGCTGAGTTCTGACTTGCTGTCGGCTTGGCTGAGTTCTAACTTGCTGTCGGCTTGGCTGAGGTCTGACTTGCTGTCGGCTTGGCTGAGGTCTGACTTGCTGTCGGCTTGGCTGAGTTCTGACTTGCTGTCGGCTTGGCTGAGGTCTGACTTGCTGTCGGCTTGGCTGAGGTCTGACTTGCTGTCGGCTTGGCTGAGGTCTGACTTGCTGTCGGCTTGGCTGAGGTCTGACTTGCTGTCGGCTTGGCTGAGGTCTGACTTGCTGTCGGCTTGGCTGAGGTCTGACTTGCTGTCGGCTTGGCTGAGGTCTGACTTGCTGTCGGCTTGGCTGAGGTCTGACTTGCTGTCGGCTTGGCTGAGGTCTGACTTGCTGTCGGCTTGGCTGAGTTCTGACTTGCTGTCGGCTTGGCTGAGGTCTGACTTGCTGTCGGCTTGGCTGAGGCCTGACTTGCTGTCGGCTTGGCTGAGGTCTGACTTGCTGTCGGCTTGGCTGAGGTCTGACTTGCTGTCGGCTTGGCTGAGGTCTGACTTGCTGTCGGCTTGGCTGAGGCCTGACTTGCTGTCGGCTTGGCTGAGGTCTGACTTGCTGTCGGCTTGGCTGAGGTCTGACTTGCTGTCGGCTTGGCTGAGGCCTGACTTGCTGTCGGCTTGGCTGAGGTCTGACTTGCTGTCGGCTTGGCTGAGGTCTGACTTGCTGTCGGCTTGGCTGAGGCCTGACTTGCTGTCGGCTTGGCTGAGGTCTGACTTGCTGTCGGCTTGGCTGAGGTCTGACTTGCTGTCGGCTTGGCTGAGGTCTGACTTGCTGTCGGCTTGGCTGAGGTCTGACTTGCTGTCGGCTTGGCTGAGGTCTGACTTGCTGTCGGCTTGGCTGAGGTCTGACTTGCTGTCGGCTTGGCTGAGGTCTGACTTGCTGTCGGCTTGGCTGAGGTCTGACTTGCTGTCGGCTTGGCTGAGGTCTGACTTGCTGTCGGCTTGGCTGAGGTCTGACTTGCTGTCGGCTTGGCTGAGGTCTGACTTGCTGTCGGCTTGGCTGAGGTCTGACTTGCTGTCGGCTTGGCTGAGGTCTGACTTGCTGTCGGCTTGGCTGAGTTCTGACTTGCTGTCGGCTTGGCTGAGGTCTGACTTGCTGTCGGCTTGGCTGAGGTCTGACTTGCTGTCGGCTTGGCTGAGGTCTGACTTGCTGTCGGCTTGGCTGAGTTCTGACTTGCTGTCGGCTTGGCTGAGTTCTGACTTGCTGTCGGCTTGGCTGAGTTCTAACTTGCTGTCGGCTTGGCTGAGGTCTGACTTGCTGTCGGCTTGGCTGAGGTCTGACTTGCTGTCGGCTTGGCTGAGTTCTGACTTGCTGTCGGCTTGGCTGAGGTCTGACTTGCTGTCGGCTTGGCTGAGGTCTGACTTGCTGTCGGCTTGGCTGAGGTCTGACTTGCTGTCGGCTTGGCTGAGGTCTGACTTGCTGTCGGCTTGGCTGAGGTCTGACTTGCTGTCGGCTTGGCTGAGGTCTGACTTGCTGTCGGCTTGGCTGAGGTCTGACTTGCTGTCGGCTTGGCTGAGGTCTGACTTGCTGTCGGCTTGGCTGAGGTCTGACTTGCTGTCGGCTTGGCTGAGTTCTGACTTGCTGTCGGCTTGGCTGAGGTCTGACTTGCTGTCGGCTTGGCTGAGGCCTGACTTGCTGTCGGCTTGGCTGAGGTCTGACTTGCTGTCGGCTTGGCTGAGGTCTGACTTGCTGTCGGCTTGGCTGAGGTCTGACTTGCTGTCGGCTTGGCTGAGGCCTGACTTGCTGTCGGCTTGGCTGAGGTCTGACTTGCTGTCGGCTTGGCTGAGGTCTGACTTGCTGTCGGCTTGGCTGAGGCCTGACTTGCTGTCGGCTTGGCTGAGGTCTGACTTGCTGTCGGCTTGGCTGAGGTCTGACTTGCTGTCGGCTTGGCTGAGGCCTGACTTGCTGTCGGCTTGGCTGAGGTCTGACTTGCTGTCGGCTTGGCTGAGGTCTGACTTGCTGTCGGCTTGGCTGAGGTCTGACTTGCTGTCGGCTTGGCTGAGGTCTGACTTGCTGTCGGCTTGGCTGAGGTCTGACTTGCTGTCGGCTTGGCTGAGGTCTGACTTGCTGTCGGCTTGGCTGAGGTCTGACTTGCTGTCGGCTTGGCTGAGGTCTGACTTGCTGTCGGCTTGGCTGAGGTCTGACTTGCTGTCGGCTTGGCTGAGGTCTGACTTGCTGTCGGCTTGGCTGAGGTCTGACTTGCTGTCGGCTTGGCTGAGGTCTGACTTGCTGTCGGCTTGGCTGAGGTCTGACTTGCTGTCGGCTTGGCTGAGGTCTGACTTGCTGTCGGCTTGGCTGAGGTCTGACTTGCTGTCGGCTTGGCTGAGTTCTGACTTGCTGTCGGCTTGGCTGAGGTCTGACTTGCTGTCGGCTTGGCTGAGGTCTGACTTGCTGTCGGCTTGGCTGAGGTCTGACTTGCTGTCGGCTTGGCTGAGGCTTGACTTGCTGTCGGCTTGGCTGAGGTCTGACTTGCTGTCGGCTTGGCTGAGGTCTGACTTGCTGTCGGCTTGGCTGAGGTCTGACTTGCTGTCGGCTTGGCTGAGGTCTGACTTGCTGTCGGCTTGGCTGAGGTCTGACTTGCTGTCGGCTTGGCTGAGGTCTGACTTGCTGTCGGCTTGGCTGAGGTCTGACTTGCTGTCGGCTTGGCTGAGGTCTGACTTGCTGTCGGCTTGGCTGAGGTCTGACTTGCTGTCGGCTTGGCTGAGGTCTGACTTGCTGTCGGCTTGGCTGAGGTCTGACTTGCTGTCGGCTTGGCTGAGGTCTGACTTGCTGTCGGCTTGGCTGAGGTCTGACTTGCTGTCGGCTTGGCTGAGGTCTGACTTGCTGTCGGCTTGGCTGAGGTCTGACTTGCTGTCGGCTTGGCTGAGGTCTGACTTGCTGTCGGCTTGGCTGAGGTCTGACTTGCTGTCGGCTTGGCTGAGGCTTGACTTGCTGTCGGCTTGGCTGAGGTCTGACTTGCTGTCGGATTGGCTGAGGTCTGACTTGCTGTCGGCTTGGCGAGGCTTGACCAACCATCGAGGACAAGGCGGCGAGGGCCGAGCATGCTCCTTTGTGCCATCTGGAGGAAAGCATTGTCCGTGGGTTATCCTCGCTTGGTCTGTGGCCGCGGTGGCGAGGACTGCAGCGGCGTTACCTCGCACGATTGCGATCGAGATGCGTTGCAATAGCCATCTGCTGACTCTCCCGAAAGATGATACCAGGCTGGCACGATGTCACGAGCGAAGTCCACCCAATTGATACAGATTTTCACGATAATCCGGTCGCCTTTTCTCAATACAAACGAGTGTGAGTCGCCAATCCCTGTTATTCTTATTTCTGGTTTAGCTCATGTTATCATAAAATTCGTGTGCAGTGGCGTCAATGAAATGACTATATCTTTAAAGTCGTCGAAATCACTTAATTTTGACACAGCAGGCTGGGCTTGGGATTTAAGTGATATAATGTACGCCAAGATTCGCATCGATCGTTAACTGATTTTTGAGCTATTACAATGAGGCAATATTTTCCCCCTCAGTTAATGGTGTGTTCATCGGCCAGGATTTCAAAGGATAATTCCAAACCAAAAAGCCAGCGTAACAAAAATCGACATTTTCAGCACCTGCTTAGGTAACGAAGCGCTACAATAATGCTACAGCATTCGCATACAGCTACATCATACATGACAGATTCGCCATGTCTCTGGGAGGAGTCTCTTCAATATCCTGCTGTTTCTACTGGAAGTTTCTATGGTCATTCGTTTTTTTTGTATTGCTTGGTTTCAGGAGGATGAATCACGCTGTAAAACATCTGCACTTGTCTTGAACATCCTTGTCTGCTGCTACTTTTGGTTCCGAGTCACATTTTTAAGGAAAACAAACAACTACAAAAACGGACGCGGAGCGTGTTTGCATTGTCTGGCAGCCGGGAGAGGTTACGCCTTGGTCGCATGATGCGCATGTATGCAACTATTTGTGAGAAAAGCGATATCACAGCTTCGTCGCACATGCATTTATAATGTCTGTAGCACAGCCACAGTGCCAGACTGCCTCCACGTAACATCACCACCACATCGTTACTGGCAGCCGACATATCCTCCCCGCCTGTCCACTGTCCACTGTCTGTCCAGCAGGTGCCAGACGGCGGCTAGTGGACCGAGAGTGAGAGTGAGCCGCCGGACCCGCGGATCGGCGCGGCGCCTACAGCTATAATGAGTGTCATTACGTCTCCGTTCAGGATGGCTCGCCAGCTCGGTTATTAGGAGTCCAAACCGCGCGCGAGCCACGTGCGCACAGCTGCGGAACCGGCCGAGGTCAATACAGGACCGCGTTGGTCACAGGCGAACTGGTCACCATTGTTGTGGCTCGCGGAGCAAGGCCTGGTCGAGGTAAATAAGCCGTCTATTTATTAGGTGACCTAGGATTATAAACATTCGCTTCGTATCATTGTTCTTCCCGATGTATGTCGATTCACTTACATCCTGGAACTGGGGTATTATGTAACACTGACAGTTGTCGGGATCACGCGATTACATGCTCAGTTCACAGCACAACACACTTACACACCCCTTGTAATGAACTAAGTGCTGTTTAGTCATCCGCCTCAGAGGATAAATTAGAGTTTTTCACCTTTGAATTCTGGTGATTCAGAGGCCTGTTCGGCATCTAATAATATTATTGTGTTAGGTGACGTCACACCTTAGGTGACGTCATGATACTTTTGAAGACGTCATAGATAGGCCGAATATTATTGGACAATTGCATTTGCAATGAAGAAGTGGTCTATCAAAAATGGGCGCAGCCTTTCTATAAGTTTCTGTTTTCTGCTTTCTTTATTGTAGCTACCTTGTAATCCCGTTGTGACGCCTGAAATACGTGCCTTTCAATTGTTTATGATAATTGATTTATATATTGTGATCGGGATGGAAGGTAAGCGAAGAGGAGCGCTGCTCGGACGCACGCTAGTAGCGCTAGTAGCGCTAGTAGCGCTTTCGTTCTCCATGGCAACCAGGCGTCAGCCAATGAAAAGCCAGAACGTGTTCCCTTTCTGGCTTTGCATTGGCTGACGCCTGGTTGCCATGGAGAACGAAAGCGCTACTAGCGCTACTAGCGTGTGTGCGAACAGCGCTCAGGATTCATCAATTCTTTGAAGTTTGATTTAATCAACAATGCTTTCATTGAAGACCAAGAAAGTAGCGATGATGACGTTGTCATGGATCACATCAACGAAGACCGTGATCATCGGTCGATGAGATGAGTTGCTTCATCTTCATCTTCTCAAAATCCACCAGTTTCCGCGATATGTGCCCGCTTTTTTTTTGTCGCCGGCGCCAATATCGTCGAAATTGTATTCCAAAATCGGGCACATCCAGACATGTTTGGCTTAGGCAATCTGAGGAGCATGACGGGAGATGACGTCATAGTTTCTGACGTAATGCGCCAGTTAGCCTCCACCCAGGCTCAGTGTGCCTTACTGCGCATGCGCAGTCGAATATTCTTAGATGCCGAACAGGCCTCATGTTACAGATGTGACGTAACAGGGAATTTATATTTTCACCGCAAATATATCAACTTTATCGGCTCCGATTTATTCAGTCAAGCCTGATTAAAATCAGGCTCCTTGGCTGGCTGTGTGCGAACGAACATAGTGTCCGAGCCGAAGGGCGCGAAGGCGCCCTTCGCTGAATGTGAGGCGCGCTCCGGCTGAATATGAGGCGCCTTCCACTGAATGTAAGGCGCGTTCCGATACATCCCTGAAGACGCCCTCTCACATACCTCTAAAGGCGCCCTCCGATACACCACTAAAGGTGCCCTTCCACATACTTGCAAAGGCGCCCTCCCACATACCTTCAAAGCGCCCTCCCAAATACTTCCAAAGGCGCCTTCCGATACATCTGAAGGCTCCCTCCCACATAGCTCCGAAGGCGACCTCCAATACACCTCTGAAAACGTTTTCCTTCATGCCTTCAAAGGCGCCCTTTGATACACATACACCTTGAAGTCGCCCTCAAACATACTTCCAAACGCGCCACCCCCCCCCCCCATATACCTTCCAAAGGTGCCCTCCGATACATATCTGAAGTGCGCCCTCCTACATACCACCAAAGGCGCCCACCGATGTACCTTTGGACTTTGAAGGCGCCCTCACACATACCTACAGGCGCCAAAGGCACCCTCCGATACATCTCCGATGGCGCCCTCCCACATACTTTCAAATGCGCCCTGTAATACACTTTAGAAAGCGTCCTCCAATACATTTCCGAAGGCGCCCTCCGATGCACCTCTGAAGACGCCCTCCCACATAGTCCAAAAACACCCTCAGATACATCTATCCCAGGACCGAGGGCGCCCTCCCTCCATATATACAAAGGCGCCCTTCGCTGAATGTGAGGCCGGGCGCCTCTGGTCTCACAGATGGTGCCTCGGGGGCTATTTGGGAGGGAGACCTCGGAGATGTATCGGAGGGCACCTTCAGAGGTATGTGGGAGGGCGCCTTCAGAGGTGTATCGGAGGGAGCCTTTGGAGGCATCTGGGAGGGCTCATTTAGATGTGTATTGGAGGGCATCCTTGGAGGCATGTGGGAGGGTGCTTTCAAGGGTGTGTCGGAGGTCGCCTTTGGAGCTATGTGGGATGGCGACTTCAGAGGTGCATCGGAGGGCGCCTTTGGAGGTATGTGGGAGGGCGCACTCGGAAATGTATCGGAGGGTGCCTTCGGGGGTATGTGAGAGGGTGCCTTCGGAGGTGTATCGGAGGGTGCCTTCGGGGGTATGTGGGAGGGTGCCTTCAAAGGTGCATCGGAGGGTGCCTTCGGGGGTATGTGGGAGGGCGCACTCGGATATGTATCGGAGGGCGCCTTCAGAGGTATGTCGGAGGGTGCCTTCGGAGGTGTATCGGAGGGAGCCTTTGGAGGTATGTGGGAGGGCGCACTCGGAAATGTATCGGATGGTGCCTTCGGGGGTATGTGGGAGGGTGCCTTCGGAGGTGTATCGGAGGGTGCCTTTGGAGGCAGTGGCGTCGCCATAACACTTTGAGTGGGGGGGGGGGGGGGGGGGGGGGCAGTAGCCAGGGGTTCGGGAGCCAGCCCCATGGGCGTATTTAGGGGGGGGGGGCTAAGGTCAGGTGCCGTCCTCAGACCAGGTGCCGCCCTCAGGTCAGGTGCCGCCCTCAGACTAGATGCTGCCTTCAGGCCAGGTGCCGCCTTCAACCCAGGTACCGCCCTCAGGCCAGGTGCCACACTCAGGCCAGGTGCCGCCCTCAGATCAGATGCCGCCTTCAGACTAGATGTCACCCTCAGACCAGGTGTCGGCTGTCGCCTTTAGACTAGATGTCACCATCCGACCAGGTGTCGCCCTCAGGTCAGGTGCCGCCCTCAGGGCCAACAGGGCGGTGGAAACAGGACTAATTTGGACAAGCATGTGTGCGGGTCAGGGCGGAGTTCCGCATGCCTGGGACTTCGGCAGACCGGGTAATAGGGCAGGATTGATTTTGTGAAGCCGGGGAACGGGGTGGGTGGATTTCGGCTGGCCCGAGTGCCAAATTGGCTGTTTGTTATCCACTTCTTTAATTTGGGGTTGTGTGCTTTATCGCGAGCATTCCTCAGTTTTTCTCCATCCCATGCATGAGTGGAAAAGACATGAATGCCTCTTTATTGCCATAATTTTGATTTTGGTGTGTCTTTTAATTTCAATTTGTGTTTTGTTTTATTTGTTCACAAACCCTGGTCAATTCCACGAATTCAAGTGGAAAGAACAGTTAATTTAAGTTATCGATTTATTGTATAATTCATTTTCCTTAACCCGCCATTGACTGGGGGGGGGGGGGGGCGTTTAACGCCCCCTCCTCCCTGATGAATTTTCGCAATAGCTGAACATCTAATAACGCTATCAACGTGAAACTTCGGGTACCTTCTTATAAATCTTTGTTACGTCTTGTGTGCAAAAATTAAGAAATTTCGTCGTAAACTTTCGAGTTAAAGCGAATTTAGTGATATCACTACACACGAGTTTTACACCAAAATCAGCTAAACTTTGCCAGGCCGTACAAATACCACATTTGAAGCAAAATGCAACCTAAAAACGCCAAAAGATAGCACATTGAAAGGGCTACACACTGGCTATCTCGGTTTTTTATTTAAGTTTTTGGCCCCTAAAAACTTTTAAAAACCTTTTGGGGGGGGGGGGGGAATTATCACAAAGTCAACATTTTCGCAAATATTAAACAAACCGGAAGATATGCTAGAGAACCATACTTAGGCAACTACCATACCAAATTGCAAACTGATATTTCTATTTTTGACTGACATGACATCTAAAGTATGGGTAACTCATGACGTTATATATTGAAATTGCGTTTTTTGGATTTGATTGACCAGATACGGACAAATAAATTCCAGCACTGTATTCCTGAGAGAAACTCGCCCATAAACATGCCTTCTTTGTTTATATTTATGAATTTCAAATGTTGACCTTCAGTGACCTGAACTTGACCTGAACTTGACAATAACTTCACGTAAATGAATTCAGTTGGTAAAATAACTATCACTATCGAATTCTACGCGGCAAATAACCCATAAAACATGTGTTGCATGACTTTCGTAGATATTTTGCGCATAGTGATTTTTTGGCTGGCTGTGTGCGAATTTTGAGCTTGCTTTAGATTCATCTCATTGAGAGCTTACGAATGCCGCCGTGTGCGTCTCGCTAGGATCATTGATTCGGAAGATAACCACGGGGGAGGGGGCGTTTAACGCCCCCCCCCCCAGTCAATGGCGTTCAGCTGAGACCCCAGTCAATGCCGGGTTAATTTCTTTGTTATTTTGCTATTTTTATCATTTACCCCGCTAAACAACACCTTTCGCTGACGGCACTGGCGGATCCAGGGGGGGGGGGGGGGATCCGCCAGTGCCGTCACTTAACATTAGGGGCAAATGCCCCTCTCCACAGGAATCTTGGTGGGGGCATTCAATACAAGTATGCGTTCCCTGCACTGAACGTGAAAAATAATGATCTTAGGAGAAAACTTTATGAAAACGGAAGTTTTTTTCTTCTCTCGAGTGATTGAATGCAATTCAAGCAGACCCGGCGACACTTAACCCGCGCCCCGCTGGGGGGGGGGGGGGAGGGGGTAGAATCTGGCCCCTACCTCCACGGAGTTTCTCAATAACTTGAATACCATGATAGATATGAACGTGAAACTTTCGTACCTTATGCTGCAACAATTCGACGTCTTCTTACCAAATTTAAATGACATTAATACGGTGTTTTGGGAGATAATGACGTTTTAATGACGTCATGTCATGACATTTTTGGTGGAAAAACGAAGAAGGTTGGACAAATCGTACAAAATAGAGTTTTTAAGAAAATTGCAAATAAAAAGGTGAAAAGACAGGAAATCACATTTTCTTTAAAATGACCATCTCAGTTTGTCAAAATTTCGTTTTTTTTTAACCCCCAAATAAAAATAATTTTTGTGAATTTGAAAAGTGAATTTCTTAAGTTTGAATACCAAAATAAGGTGACCGGCCCAAATACGCGGAGAAAAAAAAATGAGGTTACTTTTTTTGCCACAAAAAGAGGCGCCCTCATGTGGGGGTTTGGCGCTCTCTTGAGGGCTTGTCCCCCCCCCCCCTCCACCCCCTCCCTTGACGGATTTATAAATACGCCCCTGCATGGGAGTGGACAGATTTGGCTCCATATGCTGTTCTTGTGAACAGATGTTATTTCTAAAAACAGTTTCGCGACCATCGAGTACTGCCATGCATTGAAGCACTGTCAATTCGATATCTTGAGTACGTACATGCTATGCTATATTACATTCCAACGAGGCTGTTCACACCAGCCATGCATGCATAATATCCGGAATTCGCAAACTATAGTGTGTAGCTCATTTTATGAGGCACAGGCATGGACTGTCAGCCGGAACCAATTAGCCCTTCTTTGCGCCAGATGGTAATGTTGGCGATTACAGGAATTTCTCTGCACGAGAGAGCAGTCGAGGAGTGAGTGTAAGTGTGCGGTGGAGATAGCTAAGTGAAGATAGCTAAGTGATAGCTAAGTAAGCACTGTAAGTGTGCGGTGGAGATAGCTCGTCGATAATGCGTGGGTGGTCTTCTACCAACCAATATACCAAGTCGAAACATGCCAATGCTGGGAAAAATATTATAGCAGGCCATATTTATTAATGGATTCCATGTAGTTATCGTTGACATGACTTTCTAGGTTTAAATAGCGTGTCTGACCCCTAAAGGAAACAGTCCACCTTTAACAAATCTCAGAAATGACTGAGAGAAGCTAGAAATTAATTATCATGTTACTAGTAAGCCATACAAATATATATGAACGCGGAAAAATACAATTATAATGTCAGTTATTTGGTTCCAATTCAACTGTTTTCCTCTGAATGGAGTTGAATTAATGCGAAATCAGGACATCTGGACGTTCGTGACGCATAATTTCCCAAATAATATTGCTGAGAAAAGTGTTAATAGACGATTTTAGCGATATATCTCTCAAAGTTCATTAGTGCAATGAAGAGAATAAGGTACTGAAACCGCATGTTCTTGTCCAGCGCTATATATTTCAATGTTTATAATACTTATTCCCCAAGCCATACGTCATAATCATACGTCAAATTAGCCCATCAGCGATGGGAGCCCACAATGGATACTCGTCCCGGCTTCTAGGACTACGGTAAATCAATTTTAATTAACTAAGGGGTGTCTATGAAGATGTGAAAGCTCAAGTCCATTTTCTAGCATGGACTACAACTTAGCTATCTCAACTCAAAACCCCATGTTACAGGTGAACTGTTTCCTTTAACAAACCATCCGACGGAAAAATTTCTCATTACGTGCAGATTATAATAGAGAATGTCAAAGTGCTCAAAATGTTGGATATGGTTTGCCCAGCCCTGGACGTTATTTCAGCAGAGTTTTGGACTGGACCACCGACCACACGTCATCAAGGTCAGAGTCACATTAGCGTCAAGGTCATCAAGGTCGTCATCACCATCAAGGTCAGAGTCACATTAGCGCGTGCCGAAGTGCTCGAACGCACCCAAACGCCAGCGAATCATTTCAGAGTCCAGACGGTCTACCGATCTAGCCTACCGATCACTACACAGAACTGTCGTTCCTTTGAACTATGTCAATGTCATACGTGTGCAGTATTACAGGGTGTCCGGAAAAAACATACTCTGGATTTTAGCTCGTGCTTCAATATGCACGTGCCAATTTTTTGAAACTTTTCATGATTATAGCTTGGAACGTGGCAAAACCGATGAACACAGAAACAAGTCCTTTGAGATGTTTTTAATATTGAAAAGGCGTTTTGTGTGGAAGCCTACATTCCAGGGTGTGTTCCAGGGTGTCCGGAAAAAAAGATACTGTTATTTTCCGTAATAATGTCGGCTATAAACAAACAATATTTGTTTACAAAAATCGAGTATCGTTATATTCACCAGTTCATGGAAAAACAGATAATGCATGACATTTGTACAGAGACTCCCTCTGTCAGTCACAGCTCACAGTGCAGCCTCCTACAAAAGATGCTCGATGTGCGCCCCCTTCCGGCGGATCAGCTGAGGCAGTCGCACAGTCTGCAGATGGTCGACAGCTTTGTCGATCATCGCTGAGTGCATGCGGCTGACTTCTGCGATGATGGCGCGCTTCAGGTCTTCTGTTGTTCTGGGCTTTTCTTCGTAAACGCGGTCCTTAACCTTTGTAAACACGGTCTCTCCACAGAAAGAAATCCAATGGACTGAGGTCCGGGGAATAGGGTGCCCAATTTACCTCCGCCTTGAGGCTGACGTATTCATTGTCTTTACAAATGTCATGGCTTATCTGTTTTGCCATGCACTGGTGAATATAACGATACTCGAATTTGTAAAATTGTTTGTTTATAACCGAAATTATTACGGAAAATCACAGTATCTTTTTTCCGGACACCGTGGAACACACCCTGGAATGTAGGCTTCCACACAAAACGCCTTTGTAATATTCAAAAACGTCTCAAAGGACTTATTTCTGTGTTCATCGGTTTTGCCACGTTCCCAGCTATAGTCATGACAAGTTTCAAAAAAATTGGCACGTGCATATTGAAGCACGAGCTAAAATTCAGAGTATGTTTTTTCCGGACACCCTGTATATCATATCTGGTCGAGCTTTCATGGGCGGTCGGCATCTCCGTTCCGTCGGTGCTCAGCTTGTTACACGCGGCTAGATATGGCTTAGCGTTGTGGTTGCCTTGCGCCATAGAAACAATATCCCACCATTCACACGTTTATCTCAATTAGCCGCACATATTGGATTACGTCACAAATAATTAGCTGGAAAATCCCATCAATTTGGACATCAGTGCGCACGGACGACGACGTATGATGGCATAACATACGGCGTGATACATGGCTCTAAAAAACTACACATATGGCTGTCCGCCATTCATTACATTTCATGTGTTTGTAGAACTTCGCCGTCTCATTGGAACAGCTTCAACATTCCATGTTTAATTTGAAAACTATTTTACCCATTTGTTCTTTATCAACCTACGAATGGTCGGTCATTATTTACTAAGTCGCATTGAACCTGACTGACCACCATTTAACCCTATTTGTAACAGGGGGGGGGGGGGAGGCGGAATCCACCCCCTCATGTTTTCGCAGATATCTCCAGAACGGCTGGGAGCAGGCCCATGAAATTTTGGGACTTTTCATAGAATTGAACTGCGCATTTGGAGTCAAAATTTTGAGTTCTTAACCTGAACAGAGGCGGTTCCAGAGCACAGTTTTGGGTGGGTTCGGAGGCGACATTTGGCGATAATACGGAAATGCGATCTTCACGGTTTCTTCCTAACTGCCTCAAGTATGAAGGAGTTACATCGGTTTATGGTGATTGCAATAAGTGCAAATTAGTTGATGTTAATGAAATATCATAACAATTGCATGGCAGAGGCGGTTTCAGGGGCTTGAAAAGGGGGGGGGGGTTTCCAGGAAGTATTTAATGCTTGGCGGGAAGCCAATAGAGCAATGTAAGGGGCATTTATAGCTATCAAGATGTAAAAAATAGCTTCTGCTTCCATTATTTGCATAATTTATTACATATAGAGTTTCAGGGGCGTGTTCAGGAACATGAAAAGGGGGGTGACTGGCATGGTGATGACGATATGCCAGCGATAACGGCGCAATAGACGTTTAGCTTATAATGATATACGCACATATGAGGCCAGAAAAGGGAATGAAGTCATTTTTTTTTGCAGAGGCGTGCTCAGGAATGGAAGAAAGGGGGTCATATTATTGCAAGGAAACTAAGAGGCATGGGCGTACAATGACATAACATACTGCAGTTTTCGGATGAAACACGCACCACAGGCTACTCTACGAACGATTATAAGATAATAGGCGAGTCCAGGTAGGGTAAAAAGGGGGGTAAGCAATGTTAATTGAAGTTGTAAGTGGAATAGTCACTGTTGACTAGTTAGTATCATAATAGCGGATAATATACTTATCAAAAGGTCTTGCGCCGCCCCAGTTTGGATCCTGGATACGCCTATGATGAAGTAAAACATGCAAAAAGGAACTATCTACGATCAGTAACATATTTATAGTGCTGGGTAGCAACTTGTCTGCGGTTAATATTTTTCCCAATTTTACCCCCCCTTTTTCACTAACCTGGTACCGCCTATGGTAAACAAATATGATTTATAACTGTTTTATCTAATGTCTCAATCACATACCATTTCATTTATCAAAAAACAACATTACAAAATGGTTTTACTACGCATTTACTTCACCCCCATATTTAGTGACCTGCACACGCCTATGATTTTTTAATTTTCAAACGTCACCGTCATATATCAATTTCCAATTCAATCTCTATCGATTCCTATTAGTTGTGTTAAAATCGGTCGATAAACATGAAAGCTATGTTGGATCAAAAATACCACTAAAATTTGTAGTTTTTGCCCCCTATCCCAAATTTATATTTGTTTATTATTTAGAAATGTAGATCGTGTTGAGGGGAACCAAACATCGTTTCATTTTTTTAAAATCGGACGGGTAGATCTCGAGATCTCCGGGGGGGGGGGGGCGGAATCCGCCCCCCGCCCCTGTTACAAATAGGGGTAGCCAGGAGCCTGTTACAAATAGGGTTAACTTAAGTTTTGTTTCCTCTCAGCTCACCCATGACCCGCTTTCGATTTTGTTTAGCACACACCCCTTTTGCTAGTTCTGCCATTCGAAACAATCATTTGCCGGTTTAGGTAGTGTTTTCTATTAAGTGTGACAAAATTTAACCCGCGCACCGATGGGGTCTGCGCCAACTTCGAACCGACGGGCAACGGGGGGTGGATATCCGGCCCCATCTCAAATCTAAAAAACACGCAACGTATCGACAAGCGGAAAAAGCGTTAGATAGCTCCAAACAAGCTCTATCGAAAACACTCGGGTCATTTTCAGGTCAGGTCGATAATGAGGTCACCATAGGTCACCAAAGGTCAAATGTCGGCCATATGTAGGTGTCCTTAACAAAACCGTTCATATCTCGAGGACTAAGAGAGCGTCGCGCGAGAAAGAAGAAAAAAACGTTCGAAATAGAATTGAATTTGCTGCAGCCGATATTGTGTATCAGATTTGAGCTTAGGTTAAGAGTTTGGTCAAGGGAGGTCATTGAACTTGAAACTTTATAAAACAAATGGCAGTTGTTTTAGGGATTAACTTTTTACATAAGCACGATAACGTGATACGGGTTTCACCATTGTGTTTTTCTCCTCGAGATGCATCGAATGAGTCATAGTTGGGTTATATCTAACAAAATAACCTGACATCAGGTCAGGTCAAAGGTAGGCCAAGGTCAAACATTGAATCAGTCCACGCGCCTCGATGAGCTAAACACAATGGTGAAAAACCCACTGTTCTACCTTGATTTGACAAAGAGTTATTAAATAAAAACCACGCGTGACCTCGGGGTCACCTGAGTTGACCTCATAGAGGTCACAGAACAAAAGTGTGACATAGGTCTTTACAGTTGGCACAAGAATAGTGGATCTGGTGAAAACTGGTCAAATTTAGCCAAGCCATTTCCTGTGGATTGCTACGCGTTTCTATTTGACCCGTTGACTTACAATGGGGAGGTCACGAAATCGACCTGACCTCAGGTCATCGATATACAAATCCAACTTATACCAATTATAGGTACTCATGGTCTATCTCGATTCGATTCAGAGTATGCGATTTCATCAGCCGTTTCCAAACTGGTGACCCTAGGTCATCGTTGACCTTCAAAAAAGCCAAAATAGTCACTGATTTGGGCTATTGCAGCCAACATCCAACTCCGCAACGGCTGGGCTGATCTGGGTCAAAATACCACCATTCAATTCAGCACGCACGATGTCATCAGCCGTTTTCAAACTGGTGACTCTAGGTCATTGTTATGACATTGCAAAAATAAAATAACTATTTTGGCTATAGCAGCCAACAATCAACTCCGGAACTATATAAACATTCGATTCAGCACACACGGCTGATGAAATCGCATACCCGAATCGAATGGTGCCATTTTGCAGAAAATCGTCTAAGCCGTTCCTGAGTTTGAGGTTGGCTGCAGTAGCCAAAATTAGTTTTGTTTTTGCCTTTTGAAGGTCATAACAATGACCTAGAGTCACCAGTTTGAAAACGGCTGACGAAATCGTGTGTGCTGAATCGAATGGTATATTTTAAACAAGATCAACCCAGCCGTTCCGGAGTTGGTTGTTGGTTGCCATTGCCAAAATGTATTTTTTGCTTCTTTTTCAAGGTAACGCCAATGACCTAAGGGCACCAGTTTCAGAACGGCTAATGAAAATGCATACGTCGAATCGAATGGTGCCATTTTGAAGATAATCGGCCTAGCAATTCCTGAGTTTGAGGTTGCCTGGTAATAGTCAATGTTTTTTTTTTGTGTGGTCATAACGATGGTCGATGACCTAGGGTCACCAGTTTGGAAACGGCTGATGAAATCGTGTGCTGAATCGAACGGTGGTATTTTGAACCAGATCGGCCAAGCCGTCCGGAGTTCGGTATGGGCGCCTGCCATTGTCAAAATGGGCTTTTGGCCTTTTCAAAGTCACCTCGATTATTTAAGGTCACGAGTTTCAGAACGGCTGATGAAATCACATATGCCGAAGCGAATGGTGTCATTTTGAAGGAAATCGGCCCAGCCGTTCCTGAGTTCAAGGTTGGCTGCGATACCGTAATGGGCTTTTTGGATTGCAAAGGTCACAGGAATAACCTAGGGTCACCAGATTCAGAACGGTCATGAAATCGTATGCTCTGAATCGAATGGTGGCATTTACAACCAGATCAGCCTAGCTGTTCCGGAGTTAAGGGTTGGCTGGTTGCGATGGCGTTTTCGACCTTGCTCGATTTGGTTGTTCCACAGAGGCGATGTGCGCAGTGCAGGTGTGCATTTATTAGAGTACGATGGCACACTGACTCCAGCAGGGAATGCACTCACGATATGACCTGGCTTGATGGCAGACAATGGGTGCTCAGCATTAGTCTGGTATTGGTAGCCGGTGGCCGTGGGGCGGAAGGGTCATGACCTGGTGAGGGGTCGCCGACCTCGCGCCGCCTGACGGAGGCGACACACTGTGCCGCTGGGTCGCCACCAGGCGCACTTACAATATGTGATGCCTATACGCACCAGGCGCACTTACAATATATGATGTCTATACGCACCAGGCGCACTTACAATCTGTGATGCCTATACGCACCAGGCGCACTTACAATCTGTGATGCATATACGCACCAGGCGCACTTACAATCTATTATGCCTATACGCACCAGGCGCACTTACAATCTGTGATGCCTATACGCACCAGGCGCACTTACAATCTATGATGCCTATACGCACCAGGCGCACTTACAATCTATTATGCCTATACGCATCAGGCGCATTACAATTTGTGATGCCTATACGCACCAGGCGCACTTACAATCTGTGATGCCTATACGCACCAGGCGCACTACAATATGTGATGCCTATACGCACCAGGCGCACTTACAATATATGATGTCTATACGCACCAGCCGCACTTACAATCTATTATGCCTATACGCACCAGGGCGCACTTACAATCTGTGATGCCTATACGCACCAGGCGCATTTACAATCTATGATGCCTATACGCACCAGGCGCACTTACAATCTATTATGCCTATACGCACCAGGCGCACTTACAATCTGTGATGCCTATACGCACCAGGCGCACTTACAATTTGTGATGCCTATAAGCACCAGGCGCACTTACAATCTGTGATGCCCTATACGCACCAGGGCGCACTTACAATTTGTGATGCCTATAAGCACCAGGCGCACTTACAATCTGTGTTGCCCTATACGCACCAGGCGCACTTTACAAACTATGATGCATATACGTACCAATTGCACTTACAATATGTGATGCCTTTACGCACCAGGCGCACTTACAATCTATGATGTTTAAACGCATCAGGTGCACTTACAATCTATGATGCCTATACGCACCAGGCGCACTTACAATCTATTATGCCTATACGCACCAGGCGCACCTACAATCTATGATGCCTATACGCACCAGGCGCACCTACAATCTATGATGCCTATACGCACCAGGCGCACCTACAATCTATGATGCCTATACGCACCAGGCGCACTTACAATCTGTGATGCCTATACGCACCAGGCGCACCTACAATCTATGATGCCTATACGCACCAGGCGCACCTACAATCTATGATGCCTATACGCACCAGGCGCACTTACAATCTGTGATGCCTATACGCACCAGGCGCACTTACAATCTGTGATGCATATACGCACCAGGCGCACTTACAATCTATTATGCCTATACGCACCAGGCGCACTTACAATCTATGATGCCTATAAGCACCAGGCGCACTTACAATATATGATGTCTATACGCCCCAGGCGCACTTACAATCTATGATGCATATACGCACCAGGCGCACTTACAATATATGATGCATATACGCTGCTCGCCTGTGCATACCATTTCTAGGACATTGACAGGAGAAAAAAAAACAGCGGACGTATTGTCACACAGATACTGACGCAGATAC
>JAXIVJ010005580.1:0-2500 GCA_036785665.1 Chirona hameri
CAATTTTAGCTTTGGCTGACAATGCCAAGGATTGACTAGGTCTAATTATATTTTGTTTGTTTAACCCGCCATTGACAGGGGGCGCGTTTAACGCCCGCCCGCCTCGCCAACCAAGCAGCCGACTCCTGACCAAGGAACTGACCAAGGACCAAGGGTGTAGCTCCTGACCAAGGAACGTATGCGCAGATTGTGGTTAGGGGGTCAGAAAAGGAGCCTACAGGATCAGGGACCAGTGGTAGTTCTGATAGGGGCATAAGGGAGGAGGATAAGGCAAAGGTGGATAGTGCGGCTGGGGTTTGGAAGTGTGTTGGAGGGTCACGTTTCTGGAGACCCAACATTGTGGAAAGTAATGCTAGGGCCACAGACAGTAAGGATGAGGAGGGGTGCTGGGTAATGGAGGGTGGTAGCAGAATCTGGAGGAGGAAGAGGGAAGGGGATCAGGAGGGATGGACAAAAGTTCAGGGTAGAGTCAGGCAGTACAGCCCCAGGGAACATCAGCAGGTTACACTAGCAAATAGGTTCAGTGCGTTAGAGTCAGCGGCTGAAAGTGACAAGGTACAGATTCAGCATTTAGTGGTTGGGGACTCAAGGGTAAGGCCCTTAAGGCGAACATTCTGTGGGAAGAGGGACAAATGTATAGTTAAACCGGGGGCAAAAGTAGTTGATATGGGCCCTGTCATTGAGGCAGAACTGGGTAGGAGTAGCCCGGAGACAGTTATAATACAGGTGGGGGTGAACAACATAGGACCTAGGCAGAGTGTGAGAATAGTAGCGGAGTACCGGAGCCTGCTGCAGAGGTTGAAGGAGTCCAGGAAACCAGTCATTGTGACTGGCATCCTCCCTCGCTGTGGAGCCAGTGAGGAGTGGTACTCGAGAGCTCTGTCTGTGAACAGCTCAGTTCAGAACTTATGTTCAGCTATGGGGCTTAGTTATGTAGACTTATGGGATCAGTTCTATGAGTGGCATAGGTACTATATGAGGGATGGGCTTCACTTATCGGATGAGGGGGCAAGGGCTTTGGGAGATGCCTACAGAAGTGTCATTCAGGGAAACTAGGTAGGAGGGGGGGTTCAGGGACGCTAGTACTAGGGCATCAAGAAGTAAGCATTGGTAGAAGTTCATGTCAGAATAGGACAGTAGATCATAATTCCCTCAGAATTAGTAGAGTCAGCTCAAAGTATAAGATCACATGTGTGTTGCTGAATGCCCAAAGTATTAGGTCTAAATTTGATGAGTTTGAGTGTTATGCTGCCCTTGAAAAGCCTGATATCATTTGTGTAACCGAGACATGGGTTAGTGAGGGGTATAATAGGGATAGGCTACAGGATTTCGAGTTACAAGGGTATAACATGTTCTCATACTGCAGAGAATCACGGCAGGGAGGCGGAGTGTTTGTATATGTAAATAGCTTGTACTGCACTACTAGAGTTGATGATTCTAGTAAAGTAAAAGAAGTAGAATCAATCTGGCTTGACATTAAAATTGGTACAGGAAACAGAGGAAGGTTGAGGATAGGTGCATTTTACAGACCAGGGAATCTTCCAAGGAACTCCCAAGCTGAAACAGACCAAGATATTTGTGAGGAAATACGTAGGAACTTTCGGGCTCAGTGTCTTATTATGGGAGATTTTAACTTAAGAGGATACGAAAGTATAGCAGAGGAAACAAATGAGTGTAGGTTGTATAGGCAAATCTTTGAAGAGGAGCTTTTCATGCATCAGTTTGTAACAGAGCCAACCAGACATTGCTCCATTCTAGACCT
This sequence comes from Chirona hameri, assembly GCA_036785665.1. NCBI lineage: Eukaryota > Metazoa > Arthropoda > Thecostraca > Balanomorpha > Balanidae > Chirona > Chirona hameri. The sequence goes on from JAXIVJ010005580.1 coordinate 1,763, forward strand.
TGTATTCTCAGACAACAGTGATCTAGTTAGTGACATAAGTATTTGTGCAGGTCTAGGAACCAGTGATCACAATATGGTTAAATTCAATATCTCATCAGAAATGAGGCCCAAAGATAACCTTATTATGGTTCCAAACTTCAGCCGGGCTGATTTTGATGGTATTAGAAATGACCTCGCACAGATAAAATGGAACGTTGAGTTGGCAGGTTTAGATGCATGTGAGGCCTGGAATGTTTTCAAAGCTAGATTAAGCCAAATTCAAAATCGGCATATACCCCTCAGGCACAAACGTAACAGAACCAAGGGCAATCCAGTTTGGCTTACCCCAGAAGTAAGGAGTGCTATACAAGCTAAAAGAAGTGCATTTGGCATTTTGAAGGGATCTTCACTAGATATAAATCAGAAGGCCTACCAGAATGCAAGAAATTCAGTTAAGAAAAAGGTCAGAGCAGCTAAAAGGGCAAAGGAACTTGATTTAGCTAGACATTGTAATGCAGATAGTAAGAAGTTCTTCAGTTTTCATAAGTTAAGTACAGTTTCCAAAAATATAGGTCCATTTAAGGTAGATGATGTGTTAGTTAGTAAGGACAGTGAAATGGTTGAAGTGCTTAATGATCAGTTTCAATCTGTCTTTACTATCGAGGACCAGAGTAGTATTGCAGCACTTCAGCCTGAGCTAGAGACAGAGGAGACTATAGGAGAGCTAGGTGGCATAAGTAGTGAACTTGTTCTAGAATA
>JAXIVJ010005580.1:7500-72894 GCA_036785665.1 Chirona hameri
TGTCTGTCTGTCTGTCTGTCTGTCTGTCTGTCTGTCTGTCTGTCTGTCTGTCTGTCTGTCTGTCTGTCTGTCTGTCTGTCTGTCTGTCTGTCTGTCTGTCTGTCTGTCTGTCTGTCTGTCTGTCTGTCTGTCTGTCTGTCTGTCTGTCTGTCTGTCTGTCTGTCTGTCTGTCTGTCTGTCTGTCTGTCTGTCTGTCTGTCTGTCTGTCTGTCTGTCTGTCTGTCTGTCTGTCTGTCTGTCTGTCTGTCTGTCTGTCTGTCTGTCTGTCTGTCTGTCTGTCTGTCTGTCTGTCTGTCTGTCTGTCTGTCTGTCTGTCTGTCTGTCTGTCTGTCTGTCTGTCTGTCTGTCTGTCTGTCTGTCTGTCTGTCTGTCTGTCTGTCTGTCTGTCTGTCTGTCTGTCTGTCTGTCTGTCTGTCTGTCTGTCTGTCTGTCTGTCTGTCTGTCTGTCTGTCTGTCTGTCTGTCTGTCTGTCTGTCTGTCTGTCTGTCTGTCTGTCTGTCTGTCTGTCTGTCTGTCTGTCTGTCTGTCTGTCTGTCTGTCTGTCTGTCTGTCTGTCTGTCTGTCTGTCTGTCTGTCTGTCTGTCTGTCTGTCTGTCTGTCTGTCTGTCTGTCTGTCTGTCTGTCTGTCTGTCTGTCTGTCTGTCTGTCTGTCTGTCTGTCTGTCTGTCTGTCTGTCTGTCTGTCTGTCTGTCTGTCTGTCTGTCTGTCTGTCTGTCTGTCTGTCTGTCTGTCTGTCTGTCTGTCTGTCTGTCTGTCTGTCTGTCTGTCTGTCTGTCTGTCTGTCTGTCTGTCTGTCTGTCTGTCTGTCTGTCTGTCTGTCTGTCTGTCTGTCTGTCTGTCTGTCTGTCTGTCTGTCTGTCTGTCTGTCTGTCTGTCTGTCTGTCTGTCTGTCTGTCTGTCTGTCTGTCTGTCTGTCTGTCTGTCTGTCTGTCTGTCTGTCTGTCTGTCTGTCTGTCTGTCTGTCTGTCTGTCTGTCTGTCTGTCTGTCTGTCTGTCTGTCTGTCTGTCTGTCTGTCTGTCTGTCTGTCTGTCTGTCTGTCTGTCTGTCTGTCTGTCTGTCTGTCTGTCTGTCTGTCTGTCTGTCTGTCTGTCTGTCTGTCTGTCTGTCTGTCTGTCTGTCTGTCTGTCTGTCTGTCTGTCTGTCTGTCTGTCTGTCTGTCTGTCTGTCTGTCTGTCTGTCTGTCTGTCTGTCTGTCTGTCTGTCTGTCTGTCTGTCTGTCTGTCTGTCTGTCTGTCTGTCTGTCTGTCTGTCTGTCTGTCTGTCTGTCTGTCTGTCTGTCTGTCTGTCTGTCTGTCTGTCTGTCTGTCTGTCTGTCTGTCTGTCTGTCTGTCTGTCTGTCTGTCTGTCTGTCTGTCTGTCTGTCTGTCTGTCTGTCTGTCTGTCTGTCTGTCTGTCTGTCTGTCTGTCTGTCTGTCTGTCTGTCTGTCTGTCTGTCTGTCTGTCTGTCTGTCTGTCTGTCTGTCTGTCTGTCTGTCTGTCTGTCTGTCTGTCTGTCTGTCTGTCTGTCTGTCTGTCTGTCTGTCTGTCTGTCTGTCTGTCTGTCTGTCTGGCTGGCTGGCTGGCTGGCTGGCTGGCTGGCTGGCTGGCTGGCTGGCTGGCTGGCTGGCTGGCTGGCTGGCTGGCTGGCTGGCTGGCTGGCTGGCTGGCTGGCTGGCTGGCTGGCTGGCTGGCTGGCTGGCTGGCTGGCTGGCTGGCTGGCTGGCTGGCTGGCTGGCTGGCTGGCTGGCTGGCTGGCTGGCTGGCTGGCTGGCTGGCTGGCTGGCTGGCTGGCTGGCTGGCTGGCTGGCTGGCTGGCTGGCTGGCTGGCTGGCTGGCTGGCTGGCTGGCTGGCTGGCTGGCTGGCTGGCTGGCTGGCTGGCTGGCTGGCTGGCTGGCTGGCTGGCTGGCTGGCTGGCTGGCTGGCTGGCTGGCTGTCTGTCTGTCTGTCTGTCTGTCTGTCTGTCTGTCTGTCTGTCTGTCTGTCTGTCTGTCTGTCTGTCTGTCTGTCTGTCTGTCTGTCTGTCTGTCTGTCTGTCTGTCTGTCTGTCTGTCTGTCTGTCTGTCTGTCTGTCTGTCTGTCTGTCTGTCTGTCTGTCTGTCTGTCTGTCTGTCTGTATGTATGTATGTATGTATGTATGTATGTATGTATGTATGTATGTATGTATGTATGTATGTATGTATGTATGTATGTATGTATGTATGTATGTATGTATGTATGTATGTATGTATGTATGTATGTATGTATGTATGCATGCATGCATGCATGCATGCATGCATGCATGTATGTATGTATGTATGTATGTATGTATGTATGTATGTATGTATGTATGTATGTATGTATGTATGTATGTATGTATGTATGTATGTATGTATGTATGTATGTATGTATGTATGTATGTATGTATGTATGTACGTACGTACGTACGTACGTACGTACGTACGTACGTACGTATGTATTGTATGTATGTATGTATGTATGTATGTATGTATGTATGTATGTATGTATGTATGTATGTATGTATGTATGTATGTATGTATGTATGTATGTATGTATGTATGTATGTATGTATGTATGTATGTATGTATGTATGTATGTATGTATGTATGTATGTATGTATGTATGTACGTAGTCGGAATTTCTTAGACATGTTTAGAAGTGAAGCACGCCATTATGTAACAAATCGGAAGACACCAACTTGATCTCGTGCCTAAGTAGCCGTGCTAAAATTCTAAGAAGATCCCACTCAGTCAGGCAGAGCCTTTGTTAATGACGACAACTGAAGAGGACAGGGAGAGACAGCTGGCCGTCCTGGACCGACCCGCACAATATCCTCAGCAATTCGGCACTAGAGTGGGATAAATTATTCATATGCTTGTTATTTCTCCAGAACCACACCTTCAGAGAAAAGATATGAGCGACAGAGTTGGGCACCACGGTCAGGAGTCAGGACAATATACATTATTCAGATGCGAGAAACCGCTTCCAGAACCCAGTAGCACGCGAAGAGAGATATGTGTTCTGCGTGACACAAGAATGGTATGCATATTTAACAGTAAAACGCCTTTTTGGGCGATGACCGAGCGGGCGCGCACTGGTAAACCTAAAACAAGTTTGAAATATGAAACGGTACGGGAGCACACGTGGTAGTAACACATAGACCTTTTAGTCCTTTTAGTCCCCCATACAAATTGCCAGGCCTCCATGATGCCAACATAAAAAAAATAAGTTTGATTACATTGTACATGATCTCCTTTCTCGAATCCGCCAAAAGGGAGTACGTCCTGAGCGCTGCATGCTTCAGCGTATACAAAAAAAACGAATGCTTAGATAAATCAAACCATTTTTGAACAAAAAATATTCTTGTTCATTTCGACGTTTGCGTGTGACAAACGTCGCTGTGGTACCACCCCTATCAGAACGCACCATAACAAAATACAAATTAATTTGATGGTCCTATCCAATGGTGAAAACTCGATCTCAGTCGGAGCAGTGGTTGCAAAGTTATTAGCTTCCGAAAAGCGTCTGTATGGCCGGGTCGGGCGGGGTCGGGCCGGGTCGGGCCGGGTCGGGCCGGGTCGGGCCGTGGTCGGGCCGGCTGAAATGTAAATTTGTCTAGTAAGTTGACGAGAAACCTCACGGGCGCTTCACGCCCGCTCGGTAATCAGGCGGCTATTATCGGCGTTGTTCCAGCTGAATTACCGCCTGGTACGCACGCACCTCGGTTATTACCTTTGTTAAAAGAGAAGATACATACTCCGAATTAGGCAGCTTGTAAAACAGGCGAAATCATAGCTAAAGGTGTATATACACCCTCCAACGCAAAGCTGCAATGCCAACTCAAATATAAATTGCGTGGATTTTTTTTTCTGGCGCCGTTTGAATGCCAATTTTATCATGAAGATATATGTTTAGAACTATGACAAGTGCACATAGCAATGTTCACAAAGACAAAACCCGTTATGCGTCCAAATTGGTCGGTGTAAATAATTCACCATTGCTGACTCCAGAAATATGCATCATGCGCCACGTTCTCGCTGGGGACCTATAGATCTAGGCACGTGCAGCATTGGTGGCCGCCGTAAGCCTGACTTCAGACAGATTTCGGATATACGGCCTCTGTAATTCCCAAAGTAATACAGATGTTCTCTGTACGACCATGAAAACATCCCTTCGTAATGCCGCTTTTCCTCATATGTGAACCCGATTTCCACCGTTTATCCTTTCACGGAAACTGATTGATGGCCTTTTTGATCGGATTACATAACCCAATCCATTTTCTGAGAACAGGCCTTTTCATGGCTACTGTTACCGGGATTCGAAAAGAAATGCGGATTAACTAGTGCCATGGAAACGTGGCTCGTCGATCATCGTGTTAGAGCACGGCTCAGTCGATGCAGATTGGGGGCATGGGTGCTGGGCGTGGGCAGGGTAACACATAGTCTAGACAACGGGTAGAACGGTAAGGAATGTAACGCCCAAATGAATTATAGACAAGATATATTTGTTCTGCTAATTGTTTTGTCTATTATAAATTAAAAGTATTGTTTGCTATCAATAACTTGTATTTTCATAGATTATATCTATATGTATTGAATTCGATTCCAGCAAATATAAGAAGTAGTCAAAGTAGTGTATATTTCAGTACCTGTAGTAGCATTTGGAAGCGGTCATTATTAATACCCTACAGACTTTGTTAATACCCTACGAAGTAGTAGTCGAAGTAGTGTATATTTCAGTACCTGTAGTAGTATTTGGAAGCGGTCAGCGGTCGTTCCGACATTGGTGAACGCCCGAGCCCCTTTAACCCCTTTGTGCCCAGAATATCGAAAAATGGTAAATGAAAACGTTGTAGCTAAAGCTTGTAGCTATCTGATCCAGAAATCGGATTTAAACATGTATCATAGGTTACGAGCTAGCTTCGTCTGCAAATCATCGATTTAACATCTGAGCCCCATGGTGTAGTAGGTTTTAAACGCCCAAACGCCCGAATGCTGCCAACTGTTAACGGTGGGGGCTGGGGCGTGGGCACTGCTACCGGCGCTGTCGACTGCAGGTCGATTCATGTCTCAAGTTTTCCAGGGCGTATAGCACCATGCATATGTAGAACTGGTAGGTATGATGTGTGAGAAATGGCTTTTTGCTGATGGTCAGCTTCCGATGCCAGAGTCTTAGAGCAGCTTATATGGCTTACTGACTTATATGGTTTATGTTAATAATGGTTTGCATTATGCATAGTTGCATCGCTTGAAGAGCTGTGGATGACTGCTTGAGCTATGAGCTCTGGATATCGTCAAACAGGTCATGCCTTTCAAATATTATGCGGTTCAGAATAGCTGGATCCTGAGGAAGGGAGCCACATGCTTTCCATCCACGGCCGGGACCGACCATTATCGACTGAGTCGCCTCTTGACGTCATGAAGAGAACAAACAAAAAAACAGACGATATAAAAGCCGCCGACATATTGTGAGATCTGCCTTGGTATTCGGTGGCAATTTGCATTGGCATGAGCGCAAGGGTAAAACCTGCTCATCTTGTGTCACGTGATGTCGATCAAAACCACATGACACTCACGTCGCTAAAATACTCGCATTCAGTGAAGCATCCTACATACAGACTACGGGGCCAGTGGTATTGGAAATGGGTTGTTTATCAGTTATAGCGGCACCACGGCCTGGAGCGAATGCATATAAATGGTAAACTTATGACATACCTACTTATAACTGTTTAAACACACTTGTTTTCATCATGGACGAGAAATAAGTTCCAAACGCATATTGCGTTATGCGACCAAGAACGTAAGAGGTTGGGCCCGCTTACGAATATAAAAGCTCAAAGAGCTGAACAGTGCCTGTGTAGTGTCACAGTGTGTATAGCATACGACCTGTAAATAACACGATGATGCCGGGGCCAATCAATGCAAGGGTACCGGATCCCATCGTGCCAATTTGGGTTATCTTAAATATAAACTGTGGATGATCATTAACATGACAATATTTGTTTCTATGTAAACAATGGCCGGCATTAGTGAATCTTGAAGATGTAAGAACGAAAGCCTAGATTCACTATTTGTGGTCATTGTTTACATGCAAAATAAATATGGCCATGTTAATGATCGTCCCAGTGTATGTTTACTTTAGTGTTATGGTAAACAGAACCATCTCAGTTCTCAGATATAAACATGTTGTATATATTGTTTCATTGCGTCACTGATGCATTAGTCGCCCCCGTCCGCTGTTCGTCTGTAACGGAGCACGTTACAGGCGTCCGTTGGAACATGTTGCCCAAAACGTTACCCAAAACTTCCATCAACGTAATGCCGTTTAACGTCTCACAATTAATTGTGCAGTGATCCCAGTCCATCCATTTCCGCAGCTCAGCAGCAACGACCGGCCGAATGGCAGCCGGCATTAGCCCTCCGGTCAAAGCTGTCCAATGCCGGTGCGGCGTACAATATCGCCGGCCGACTCTGGTCCTGATCGGAGATGGCGACTGCCGAGTGACGCTCATAGACGATAGACGCTCATAGACGATAGACGCTCAGCTCCGGCCACACGGCTGGTACAGCTCGAGATCGCAGAACCGCAGCTCACACTCACTCGCATTATGTTTATTCTCACCTTGACCTTTCAGGCGCTCGTCTGACATTAACTGCAAATTGGCAGCCAGACAGCTGAGAAATATAGGGCTCCGCGTCTCTGCAGGGTCTTTTGGTGCGGTATTTTGTTTCGATGCCTCAACCACAACACATCTACAAAAATGCCGTGTAGGAAAAATATAACCTGCATTGCATTGTGCATCTAACTGTTAAATGGAAAAACGGAACATCAGATCAACGCCAAAAATACACTACGTAATTGTCCATGTACTCGGTTTGATATTGTGTGTGTGTGCTAACTGCTGCGCAAAGTGGAACCTATAAGAAAACAAAGTGGAACCTATAAGAAAACCGACATTATTGAACAATTAGTGCAGACTTGCATCCAACTGTCTTAATATAAATCACAACTTTCTCGCGAATAGTGCTGCCAAACTTAATTCCAGGTTGGTCAAATGTTACAGCTTGATTGAACGCAGAACTTAGGCGTGTCAGACTGACAAATGGCTGGCGATGTTGGCGCGGCGTCACCTCATCTGAGTGGCTGTCGGGGAGGACACGTGCCGCGGCACCGCCACCCTTCCAACGGACCCGAAATAGGCGGTCCGGCCGGCCCGCCTCTTACCTCACCCCGCCATCCTCCCACCGGAGTCGCGACGTCTCGTCCAGCTCTGGTCGGCCGGGGTGGCACACGCGGACCCTGCACGCCCCGTCACGCCGTACCCGGTCGGCAGCTCCACACCTTCCCCTCAGCACTCCGCCGGCACACTGCCCGCCGCGCCGCCGCGCCACCGCGCCCTATCTCACGCCGCCGCCACCAGGCAGCTCTGCCGTCGCCACCGCCGCCCCGCAGCCGGCCGCCCGCAGCTGTCGGCGAATATCGTCGGATTCGACAGCAGCTCCCTGTCGGCACCGGCACGTCGCTGCCCTGCGGCGTCACACCGCCTCCGGACGGCTGCTTCAGCCCCCTGTCGGCACCGGCACGTCGCTGCCCTGCGGCGTCACACCGCCTCCGGACGGCTGCTTCAGCTCCCTGTCGGCACCGGCACGTCGCTGCCCTGCGGCGTCACACCGCCTCCGGACGGCTGCTTCAGCCCCCTGTCGGCACCGGCACGTCGCTGCCCTGCGGCGTCACACCGCCTCCGGACGGCTGCTTCAGCCCCCTGTCAGCACCGGCACGTCGCTGCCCTGCGGCGTCACACCGCCTCCGGACGGCTGCTTCAGCTCCCTGTCGGCACCGGCACGTCGCTGCCCTGCGGCGTCACACCGCCTCCGGACGGCTGCTTCAGCTCCCTGTCGGCACCGGCACGTCGCTGCCCTGCGGCGTCACACCGCCTCCGGACGGCTGCTTCAGCCCCCTGTCGGCACCGGCACGTCGCTGCCCTGCGGCGTCACACCGCCTCCGGACGGCTGCTTCAGCTCCTTGTCGGCACCGGCACGTCGCTGCCCTGCGGCGTCACACCGCCTCCGGACGGCTGCTTCAGCTCCCTGTCGGCACCGGCACGTCGCTGCCCTGCGGCGTCACACCACCTCCGGACGGCTGCTTCAGCTCCTTGTCGGCACCGGCACGTCGCTGCCCTGCGGCGTCACACCGCCTCCGGACGGCTGCTTCAGCTCCTTGTCGGCACCGGCACGTCGCTGCCCTGCGGCGTCACACCGCCTCCGGACGGCTGCTTCAGCTCCCTGTCGGCATCGGCACGTCGCTGCCCTGCGGCGTCACACCGCCGGCCGCACTGCCCCTTCAAGTGGGTTTCTATGGCTTTGCTGAATGCGTATCAATAAACGTCTGCTGTGGACGTGCTCTGGAACCCCCGTCACTCCTGACACACGCAGCAGACCAAGCAAGTGACGACTAACGGCTGGTCTGTGGCGCAATGGCGCACGGTGGCTGGATATATCGTCCGGTCTCGGCCCGCTCACTGATTGGCTGCAGTGTAGCGTCACGGCGGCTGTTATTGAATTCGCGACAGCGCGCCATGCATCAGCCTTAATTTGCCTCGCCGTCGCCGGTGATCAATGGGCCTGCTTTGTATACGCTCATCACTCCTCCTTGGCACCGCCAACTGTGACAGGAACGGACTTTCTCAGACAAATCGTTAATAGATTCTGATAAAATAGAAACGTTGTGCCCTGAACTATGGCCCTACAGTGGCACGGCTGTATTAGTATAACTATTTTAGTTTCAAAATCGTATTAAATGTGTCGGACTGATTTTGCACCCGTAGTAGGTGGGATCGTGCTTTAAAAGAAAATGAAAAAAGAAAAAGAAAAATAAGGCAAAACAATAAGCATCACAGATGTTATGCCGACGGACCGAGACCCGGCAGGGCCTCGGTCCGTCGGCATGATCACGTCTCCAGATCCGGCGGTAGTGGCTGACACGTGTCCCTGTGGACCGGTGCACGGTACCTCTGGCCCTGTGCAGTGTGCAGCCCACTATGCACAACCAGATCACTGTGGACCCGGTCATTGGGGACAGGTCACTGTACACGGCCCCGGTCACTGGGGACAGGTCACTGTACACGGCCCCGGTCACTGGGGACAGGTCACTGTACACGGCCCAGGTCACTGGGGGTCAGGTCACTGTACACGGCTCCGGACACTGGAGGTCCGGTCACTGTACACGGCCCCGGTCACTGGGGACTGGTCACTGTACACAGCCCCGGTCACTGGAGGTCCGGTCACTGTACACGGCTCCGGTCGCTGGAGGTCAGGTCACTGTACACGGCCGCGGACACTGGAGGTCAGGTCACTGTACACGGCCCAGGTCACTGGGGACAGGTCACTGTACACGGACCAGGTCACTTGGGACAGGTCACTGCACACGGCCCAGGTCACTTGGGACAGGTCACTATACACGGCCCAGGTCACTTGGGACAGGTCACTGTACACGGCCCAGGTCACTGGGGACAGGTCACTGTACACGGCCCAGGTCACTTGGGACAGGTCACTGTACACGGCCCAGGTCACTTGGGACAGATCACTGTACACGGCCCAGGTCACTTGGGACAGGTCACTGTACACGGCCCCGGTCACTGGGGACAGGTCACTGGGGACAGGTCACTGTACACGGCCCCGGTCACTGGGGACAGGTCACTGTACACGGCACCGGACAATGGAGGTCAGGTCACTGTACACGGCTCCGGACACTGGAGGTCAGGTCACTGTACACGGCTCCGGACACTGGAGGTCAGGTCACTGTGAAGAGTCACCATGGGAAGCCACTGGAGACAGCAGACGCACGATATGCCATCACAATATGCATGATACGTGTATCGATTATTCTGTTCAGCCGAGCCTTCACGGCGTGCTGCTGGACCGCCTTTTCAGTGGCGTGGGAACTTGGACAGCGCGGCCCGACAGCGGCGCAAACAAAGACAGGCGCGCCATTGAAGGAGCTGAAACAGTTTGCCTGGAGGAGCTTTCCGTAGGTATACTTTATAAAGTACACGGTCTGCAAGCCAGAAATAAGTAGCTAAATTTGCAGACAGAAAACATGGCGCGGACTGGACAATGAGGAAAGCATAGCCTAGTGTTGATACAATATGATAGTCATACATAATGGATAATTTAATAATTTGCCCATGCATTGTTCAGAGCTGAGTTATTCTGAGAGTTGATGGGAGCTGTTTATGCTCGAAACATTTCTTTAAAGAAACATCCGGTCTAATGATCCAGAAATACATGGCCAAATTGAATTAATCTGTCATCTCAATGACTGCACAACATTGTGATCATTTATACCAGTTGATGCACTATGTATGTCAGCTGATGTACTGCATAATACCAGTTGGTGCAACATTTAATGTCGGTTGATGCACTGTTAATGTCGGTTGATGCACATTGCACTGTTAATGCCGGTTTATGCACATTGCACTGTTAATGCCGGTTTATGCACATTGCACTGTTTATGTCGGTTGATGAACATTGCACTATTAATGCCGGTTAATGCACATTGCACTGTTTATATCGGTTGATGCACATTGCACTGTTAATGTCGGTTGATGCATATTGTACTGTTAATGTCGGTTGATGCACATTGCACTGTTAATGTCGGTTGATGCACATTGCACTGTTTATATCGGTTGATGCATATTGCACTGTTAATGTCGGTTGATGCACATTGCACTGTTAATGTCGGTTGATGCACATTGCACTGTTAATGCCGGTTTATGCATATTGCACTGTTAATGCCGGTTTATGCACATTGCACTGTTTATATCGGTTGATGAACATTGCACTGTTAATGCCGGTTAATGCACATTGCACTGTTTATATCGGTTGATGCACATTTCACTGTTAATGTCGGTTGATGCATATTGCACTGTTAATGTCGGTTGATGCACATTGCACTGTTAATGTCGGTTGATGCACATTGCACTGTTTATATCGGTTGATGCATATTGCACTGTTAATGTCGGTTGATGCACATTGCACCGTTAATGTCGGTTGATGCACATTGCACTGTTAATGTCGGTTGATGCACATTGCACTGTTTATATTGGTTGATGCATATTGCACTGTTTATATCGGTTGATGAATATTGCACTGTTAATGTTGGTTGATGCACATTGCACTGTTAATGTCAGTTGATGCACATTGCACTGTTAATGCCGGTTTATGCACATTGCACTGTTTATATCGGTTGATGCACATTGCACTGTTTATATCGGTTGATGCACATTGCACTGTTAATGTCGGTTGATGCACATTGCACTGTTAATGTCGGTTGATGCACATTGCACTGTTTATATCGGTTGATGCACATTGTACTGTTAATGCCGGTTAATGCACATTGCACTGTTTATGTCGGTTTATCCACATTGCACTGTTTATATCGGTTGATGCATATTGCACTGTTAATGTCGGTTGATGCACATTGCACTGTTTATATCGGTTGATGCACATTGCACTGTTAATGCCGGTTAATGCACATTGCACTGTTTATGTCGGTTTATGCACATTGCACTGTTTATATCGGTTGATGCATATTGCACTGTTAATGTCGGTTGATGCACATTGCACTGTTTATATCGGTTGATGCACATTTCACTGTTAATGCCGGTTAATGCACATTGTACTGTTTATATCGGTGTATGCACATTGCACTGTTTATATCAGTTGATGCATATTGCACTGTTTATATCAGTTGATGCATATTGCACTGTTAATGTCGGTTGATGCACATTGCACTGTTAATGTCAGTTGATGCACATTGCACTGTTAATGCCGGTTGATGCACATTGCACTGTTAATGTCGGTTGATGCAAATTGCACTGTTAATGCCGGTTTATGCACATTGCACTGTTTATATCGGTTGATGCACATTGCACTGTTTATATCGGTTGAAATGTCGGTTGATGCACATTGCACTGTTTATATCGGTTGATGCACATTGCACTGTTCATGCCGGTTAATGCACATTGCACTGTTTATGTCGGTTTATGCACATTGCACTGTTTATATCGGTTGATGCATATTGCACTGTTAATGTCGGTTGATGCACATTGCACTCTTTATATCGGTTAATGCACATTGCACTGTTAATGCCGGTTAATGCACATTGCACTGTTTATGTCGGTTTATGCACATTGCACTGTTTATATTGGTTGTTACATATTGCACTGTTAATGTCGGTTGATGCATATTGCACTGTTAATGTCGGTTGATGCACATTGCACTGTTAATGTCAGTTGATGCACATTGCACTCTTAATGCCGGTTTATGCACATTGCACTGTTTATATCGGTTGATGCACATTGCACTGTTTATATCGGTTGATGCACATTGCACTGTTAATGTCGGTGGATGCACATTGCACTGCCAATGTCGGTTGATGCACATTGCACTGTTAATGTCGGTTGATGCACATTGCACTGTTAATGTCGGTTGATGCACATTGCACTGTTTATATCGGTTGATGCACTGCTGGCAGTCGGTTCACCCGCGGCAGTGGGTGAACTGCGAGAGTACCAGCGAGAGTAGACCCTAAAAAGTAATATAAAATAGTCGTAGTTGTAATAGCCGTAAACGTAAGTGTGTCTGCAGGGGTGGTAAAAGTGTTTTGAGTGGCCCGACCAAAAGTTGCACATACAAAAATGACCCCAGCTCAGCTGGGGTCATTTTTTTACTTCACATGAATACCCTAACACCTGGCTACACGCTCACAGCATCCCTATATTTTAAACCGCGCCGTCGCAGCGCCGCCGTTTTTGGCACAGCTGTTTGGGCATCAATTGTCCACATTATGTAAAAAATACCTCGGGTCATCTCAGGTCAGGTCACCAGACCAGGTCGCGTGACCCCACCTCCAAAAGAACTTGCGGTCGTACCACAGTCACAGTTTGTGGATGATCGGTGTTACACTTACAGGACTTCATAAGGCCATATACATCTACAATTCGTTTGTCTTGGATTTTTTTTTATATCAGCGACCTAAGGTCGGGTCAATTTCGTGACCTCCCCATTATATGTCAATGGGGAAATATTAAAATGCTTCCTTTTCCAAAGATACGCAAGATAGCAGTCTAATTCCTTCTGAATCATGTTATTATAGGCCATTCTTGATGACCTAGGTGCCATTTTTGTTCAGTGACCCCTACAGGGTCAGCCGAGGTCATCCGAGGTTACCAACAGTTGTATGGCAATTGCTCTTGACATAATGACGATAGAGAGTGAGACCGAAACCAATGTGTTTGTCTCGTCACGGCGCGTCTTCCCATATGCAAAATGACCTACTTGAGTCACCACTTGACCTTGACCTGAGGTCACATTTTTAAGTTGACCTAACCTGGTCAACACTAATATGAGTCGCAGCGCCTTGACGTGACAAATACGATGGTGTCAAAATTATGTCCTTGTCTTTATTAGGTAAAAAGCTATTTATGATAACCTGGATTGTTAAAAAATAGCCTTTTGACATTTGATGAGCTCCGGAGCCTTAACTATTGACCTGAGCTAAAATCTAAGGACACTTTAACAATTGCATTTTGAGCTTTCCATTTTTTCCCCGTTTCTTCCTAGCTATCATAGTTCCTGTGATATCTGGGAGTTTTTGGAGCGAAGTCCTAAAACTGGAAAATCTGACATTTGATGACCTCTGGTGACCTCAATATTGACTTGAGGAAAAACAATATCCGAAGTACCTTCGAATATGCTTGTCGAGAGCTTTCGAACGATTTTTTCCGCGTCTTTCTAGCCCTTTTAGTTTTCGAGTTAGAGGGGGTCTACCCCCCAAGGTGGCGCCGAGCACCGGCACGGCGCAGGTTTATAGGTCATACAGCTATATATCTATAGCTAATTATTGGACGATATTCGCTTTTGCACATCATTATGTAGGTAAATTGAATATTTTATACTAACTCTACATGTCTAATTTCATCAGAACTGCACTCGAAACAGGGACATTCTCAGTACTTACCTAACAATAATAATTTGTATCACTCGTCAATCGCCTCAGCCGACCGCCCGCAACGCCGCCGCCATTACAACTGAAATGTAAATAACGTGGGCGCAGAAATGCGTCAGATACCAAGTTGGCCATATGACGTCATATGAATCTGGTCGACCACTAAACCCTATCACGCGTTCACTAAACCTCCGTTCCTGGCGGAGCGCAGGACTTGTATTTGAGACCGAAAGTCGGCGGCGCAGCGTCCGCCAATGCCGTGACCTTGCTGGATACATAGCAACTCGGCGCAGTGGTAAGATACTTGCCTTCTGTGCCGGGGAACGGGGTTCAATCCCTCGGCGGGCCTCTGAAGAAGTCTTCCCGGCTCCCCATACCACTCGGAACAGGGTGAGAGTTCCAATTAGCGCCTTGGTCCCCAGAGGATACGGTGCTTGGTCCACAAACCAAACCAAACCAACCTTTTAACATTAGCGAAGGAGTAAGATAAGAGCTCCTTCGCTGTCAAAAAAGGAGTGACTTAGTAGCAAAATGTTATTTACATAAGTTAGAGAGCTTGAATCGGTCTTTCTTTTAGGGCATGTTGTTTGTAATTCGGCCTAGTATAATTATCTATATAGTCTTTCAAAAATTGCGAGTTATTATTGATTTGTATAGGGGTAAGGGATTCTCCGTCCAGATGACGTCACCATTCTTAAATCGGATTCGGTCAAATCGCCGGATGACTCTACCTTCGTATAGGGTCTTCCACCATGCGCCATAAACGACGCAATTGCGCAGGATGCACGGCATAACTGGAATGTGAATATTCATGCTGAATGAACCCGATTTTCTACTATGTATAGTAGAACTCTCAAAGTACCAGAACAATGAGATCGACTGTCCTGACAGTCGATATCAGACTCACTCCATTGAAAATACACAAATACCCCAACCCTTACCCCCGGGGGAGCAATTGTCTGTAAATTTTCCCAGGAATGACATAGCCATAGCCCATAGGTAAGGATTTTTACTGGCATTTTGACCCCCGAGTACTTCATGGGAAGGAGCATTTTGTCCCCGACCTTACCCATAAGGACAGAACACTTTACCACCCCTGAGAATCTGATGGCAACTTGACAATCTCGAGTAATATTTTTCCGGTTTGTAGAAATAGGCATGTGAGTGCTTAACACTCAAACTATGCCCCAAAGACGTTGTTGGAGTTTTTAGCTGAAGTGAAGCGTAGAAAAGAATAAGTACTATTACTGCATCAAAGATTGACAAGCAAACAAAAGCAGACAATTACGATGAAACACATGCCGAAATGTGCAATTTCAAAGAAATTATTGTTTTTAGAATGCACCACATGCACTTTTTAAAGGATACATGCACTGGCGAATCCAGGGGGCGGCAGGGGCAAAATATCCCCCCATTCCAAGCTCGACAGGGGCGGCAATAGAAATTAGCCCCACAAAACAAAATCTGCTGAAACTGGCGATGAAAAATGGGTACTACCTGCGAAAAAATAACTTCTTGCGAAATAAATAAATCTCATTTTTCCTCGTTCGTGTTTCCTCTATTTGGTAGCATTTTGGTAGCAGTAGGGACTAGGGATATGAAAAGTGGCGCGTCTGATGCTATTTTGGAGTGATTCACAACCAACGTAAGTTATAATTTTACACGCAGCGTCGCCGCCTTTGGTCTCCTACTGGCCATACTAGGTGGCAGAGGAGCGCGTGAGGGAACTTCCTTGTATAGGTACCTATGTTGTGTGAAATACGTCTACTAGTAGTAAGTAGGGTAATTAGGTTCAGTTAAAAACATAATCCCCAGCGTTGTTCTTTTTGTAGCTGGGGACGACAACCCACGACAAATCGACAAAAATAATTTCAAAATTTAGTACGTTTTCGAAATTTGTTAACCTTTTGGGATACCTTTTCTCAAACGTGTTTCTAATTTGTCTCTATGCTATTCTTACGTGTACAGACATGTTATAATTAAGAGCAAAAATAATATTGAGGGATATTTTCCTTCAAATATCTCAAATTTTGTCATTTTACCTGGTATTTTGTATTTAAAAAAATTGTTATTCGCTAATAACTTTTGACTGAATAAAACTAGAATGGTACGGTAAACGTCATTTTTCTGTTCTCATCAATACGAGTTGAATGCTTTGAAGCATGACCTCTTTCTGACATTTGACCTTGACCTTAAATTTCAAAGTTAGTATTTGTTTTACATTTTTGGATCTTTTTTGGATACCCAAGCCAAATTGATTTCCTATTTTTAACTTTATTATTGTTTAGTGTAAAGTGTCGTTCAAACAGAAAAATAAAATTGATGGTTATTTGTCTTCAAATATGCAAAAAAAAAACAAATTATGTTATTTTTGTAAAAGATGTTATTCCCCAATAACTTTCGACTGAATACAAATAAAAAGTAAAAATGGACACCATTTTGTTATTTTCGTCAAAACGCGTTGAATGATATGCAGTATGACCTCTTTCTAACATTTGGTGACCTTTACCTAAGGTCAATGTCAAGGTTCAAGGTTAGGTTTCCAATTGTAGCCTATGTGGCGATCTTATATATCTTCAAACTTGTCTTGTTGCGAGGAATTTGATTGTGCTTAAACCAGTAAGGCGCCGTAGTTGGCGATGAACGAGCGAGCACGAAGGAAATGTATGGAACATTTCAACTCGATCGGGCAAGTAGTTTCTGAGATACAAAAAAAGGTGCGCACGTGCAGAGGCACCCACCTCTGACTTGTTGGAAAGTGGGGGCTAAGAGGTCCCTAACCACAAAACAAATTTGAACACTATCGGCTCAGTCGTTCCAGAGATATAGAATAGGGGTGTGCACGTGCGCACGTGCAAAGCCACTCCACCCCTGACTTGTGAAAAGGCGGCGGCTGAGAGAACCCTAGCCACACACCATATTTGAACACAATCGGCTCAGCTGTTCCTGAGATATAGAATAAGGGTGTGCACGTGCGCACGTGCAGAGGCACCCCACCCCTGACTTGTGGGAAACTGGCGGTTGAGAGGTCCCTAACCACACACCAAATTTGAACACAATCGGCTCAGCCGTTCCTGAGATATATAATAGGGGTGTGCACGTGCGCACGTGCAGTCACCTTACCCCTGAGTTGTGTGAAAATGGCGGTTGTGGGGTCCCTAACCACACACGAAATTTGCACATAATCTGCCCAGCCGTTGCGGAGTTATTGCGAGAAAATACTTTTCAACACCCCTCACGCGGCACGCGCCACGCGCAGTGGTAGTCACCCACATGCATCGGCACCGGTCTCAAACAGGGTAGGTTAGATGGGGCTGCTCAGCAAAGAAGTCCGCTTGTCAATCGGACGTGCGGTTGCATAGATATGAGCTTCTCAAAAGCGTCGCCACGGTCCGGGTCGGGCCGCTCATAATCAGATTTTTCCCATACACCAGTAAGGCGCCGTAGTCGGCGATGAACGAGCGAGCGCGAAGGAAATGTATGGTGAATTTCAACTCGATAAGGCAAGTAGTTTCCGAGATACAAAAAAGGGGCGTACGTGCGCACGTGCACAGGCACTCCACCCCCGACGTGTGGGAAAGGCGGCTGAGAGGTCCCTAACCACACACTTAATTTGAACACAAACGGTTCTATGTATGATTTATGTATGATTTATTAATCACCAACAGGTACGATCCCAATTACAGGTGAAGTCCATTATATAATATAATGAAGTGTCAGGAACGGTTCAACCGTTCCTGAGATATAGAATAGGGGTGTGCACGTGCGCACGTGCAGAGGCACCCCATCCCTGACTTGTGGGAAGGCGGTGGCTGAGAGGTCCCTAACCACACACAAAATTCGAACACAATCGGTTCAGCCGTTCCTGAGATAGAGAATAGGGGTGTGTACGTGCGCACGTGCAGAGGCACCCCACCCCTGGCTTGTGGAAAATTGTCGGCTGTGAGGTCCCTAACCACACACCAAATTTGAACACAATCGGCTCAGCCGTTGCAGAGTTTTTTTTTGCGAGAAAACACTTTTCACACCCCTTACGCGGCACGCGCCACTCGCAGTGGTGGTCGCCCACATGAGTCGGCACCGGTCTCAAACAGGGTAGGTTGGATGGGGCTGATAAGCAAAGAAGTCCGCTTGTCAATCGGACGTGTGGTTGCAGAGATATAAGCTTCTCAAAAGCGTCGCCACGGGTCGGGTCGGGTCGGGTCGGGTCGGGTCGGGTCGGGTCGGGTCGGGTCGGGTCGGGTCGGGTCGGGTCGGGCCGGGCAGGGCCGGGCTTGAGCGAAGAATGCTTTATTTATGGGCTGTAATTACTTATGTAGTTTATCCAAGGGTAAATCCTTCAAGTTGTTATATTGGCATTCAAGAAGATCTTTCGGCACTTTAGTTCACGCGAAAGATCGCTATGTTCAGTCGTGGATATTGGATAACACAAGGGAAACAGTATCGCGAATCAAATGATGGCCCAGCTCGATCCTCAATGACACCAGGGACCCGTGATTCCTGTGAGCCCACTGCCGAGACGGGAATATGTCAATATATCACTTCCTCTCACGGTGTTTGCGTGCGGCATCATATGCGGCGCGTGTCACTAACGGTGGGAAGTGCTGGCGGCTGACTCGTCCACTTTAAGTTGTGAACCACATCACACGTCAGCGCCCATCAGACCTCTTAGTCGTCACGAAACGTCGGTGAGTCAATACCAGGAGGCGGCTGGTCGTCATTAAAGCCAGTGATCCTGATATCAGCAAATATGCACTGGAATTCATATAGCATGTTCGCTAAGACACACAACCACGGATTATTTCCGACGGAAATATACCGGTAGACAAGCGCTTATTAGCGCGACAACTTTCACTAGAATGTCATTTCGTGCCAGTGGGAAAGCCACACGCTAAACAAAGTAAGCTTCAGTCCACAAGGTGGCGTGAAGTAAATCAATTATTACAAGCCCCCACCCCGAATATGTAGAGTAAAATGAGCTCTAAGCATGTTATGGTTTTATTCTGTAACCGAACCTATCTTATAACATAACATAGCAGTTTTCCATGTGCTATGTTCATAAGCGCGTACCGTTTGTGCTACCTGGAACGGCTTGTCATTTGTATCGCTCGGCTGCCGACTGGACAGTCTGTACAGTCTGCTTTGTCACGAAGGCTGCCGACTGAATAGTAGTTCAGTCTGCTTAGTCATGAAGGCTGCGGCGTTGCGTCATTCACAGGATTAAGACGGCTGTAATCTACCCCAATGCACCCATTCCAGCCCGTGATAGTGGGAAGGCCAACATAACTGCACCGTGCCAACAATGATCCGCGAGACGCCAAGCCCGAGATCGACAACATCTCCAAGATAAACTGCCACCCACTTCAGCCACCGCGGTCCGCGAGTGGAACTATTCATATTTCACTGTGGAATAGGTTTCCGTTCCAGGGAAGCGACGAAGAGCATTGCTGCGTATTTTACAGACTATCAGGATGTCGCTGATCTCATCCTTTAGCATGAAGATGCGAAGAGGTATCCGAATACTCGTCTCCCGTACAAACTGTGAGAGTACCGTGCAGATGACGTTCGCTCTTGTTGAGGTAGGGATGGCTATGCATTTATAGGGTCATGGGGGTGAAGATTGTATGTGACGTGAGTTTCACGGGATAAAATCGCAAATCGCCGAAGGATTGGAAGCAGCAAACTAGAAAGGTTTGATAGCATTGAGGCAGGCTGAATTGTAAACCATCCCCCTTGTGAATTAACTTCAGGGTAGGAGAGTTCTTTTTCGTGTTGTGTTCGGTCCAGTGTTTCAGAGTATGCCATCCGTCTGAGCTGCATTGATGCGATCAGAGTGAATACTAAACAGCGTTGTCACTGAATTATGCGCGCCAATCCACACCACTGCCTTTGGTGTTGGCGAAATATTCATCCAATCTGCGGAGTGAGCATCTGTCGGCTGTCCGCGGAGGTTATCGGTCAGATGGGATCTCCTCTGCGTGGCCCGGCCCGGCGTGTCCGCAGCCCGGCCCGGCGGTGTCGCCTGGTGGCGGGCCTGTGAGATCCCTGCCGCGGGCTCCGCAGTGTCCGTGGCCCGACCCGGCGGTGTCGCCTGGTGGCGGGCCTGTGAGATCCCTGCCGCGGGCTCCGCAGTGTCCGTGGCCCGGCCCGGCGGTGTTGCCTGGTGGCGGGCCTGTGAAGTGTGAGATCCCTGCCGTGGGCTCCGCAGTGTCCGTGGCCCGACCCGGCGGTGTCGCCTGGTGGCGGGCCTGTGATATCCCTGCCGCGGGCTCCGCAGTGTCCGTGGCCCGACCCGGCGGTGCCGCCTGGTGGCGGGCCTGTGAGATCCCTGCCGCGGGCTCCGCAGTGTCCGTGGCCCGACCCGGCGGTGTTGCCTGGTGGCGGGCCTGTGAGATCCCTGCCGCGGGCTCCGCAGTGTCCGTGGTCCGACCCGGCGGTGTCGCCTGGTGGCGGGCCTGTGAGATCCCTGCCGCGGGCTCCGCAGTGTCCGTGGCCCGACCCGGCGGTGTTGCCTGGTGGCGGGCCTGTGAGATCCCTGCCGCGGGCTCCGCAGTGTCCGTGGCCCGACCCGGCGGTGTTGCCTGGTGGCGGGCCTGTGGCAGGTCTGACAAGCTGATCAGGAGGTGCCGCTACTGTGTAGGACTGTGGAAAGCCAGACGGGTCAGGAGCAAGCCTGTGGCGGGCCTGACAGGCGACAATGCCAGTCCAGCGCGGCGTAGGAGGTCATTCTCAGTCCGTTGGCACACTCTGTTCATGTGCTCAAGACTGTCCAAGCACAATCTGATTTACTCGTAAGTGATTGATGAAATTCACATAATGTGGGTATTTTAGAGCATTTGTGTAACACTGACAACGATGAGAATGACACTTAGCATGGAACAAATCAAAACATGTAATTAACATAACGTTTGTTGGAAAGCAATCTTAGCTTTGATAAATTTGCCATCGTTTTGTAGATGGACTTAAACTTTAAACCATGACGCTGTGTGCTTACCTGTAATTTATGTACTGAACCCAGGGGCGCAGCCAGAACTTCAGAAAGGGGGCAAGCCCCTGTGATAGCCCCCCCCCCTCCCCCAAAAAAAACTCGATATGACAAACTCTACGTATTTCGGCCACTTTATTTTGTGAGGCCCCCTTTTTAACAATTTTTAGTTCGTCAACCTTTGATGAGCTGGAATGGACCAGGACCCTCAGTAGGCATTGTACTGAGCGCATTACTAATTTGCATTGTCACGTACAGGAGATAAAACCTATCTTCCCTGGCAACAGGTGGGGTCGGCTTTTGAGTGGGGAGAGGGAGCTTAAATGCCGAAAAATGTACCCCCATTTGTATACGTGTATTTAAACCTTTGCAGCATTATGTGGATTTTAATGTTATGGTAGGTAGGCACTTGTTAGGTAGCGCCGCGAAGCGGCGCGAAATTTTTACGGTTTGCCTGATAAAACCCAGGAATATAGGCGGTGGGCCTTGTAAAATGTAGAGGATACGAAGCTAAAAATTATACTAATTCAATTCAGCGTTACGACGAACCGAAGACGATGACTATGGCTTCGTTATAACGATGACTACCGATGAGACGCCGCGAAGCGGTGTGAAAATTTTAATTTTAGGTTCTGGAAAAGATATTTTAATATTGGAACCAGACCGTGAGTGGAACCTTGGCTCCACTAGGCAACCCCTTTGTCTGGTTGCACATCTCGGTATGATGACAAATATTAAAATAAATGTAGTTTTGCATATACATTAGCCTCGATTAGTAAATCACGATGACCGGTGGCAGTCAGCGCTCAATAGTACATATGATAATAATAATTGTATATATTTACATATGTGCCGAACTGTAACAAACAACTGGTAACAGTGCAAATGGTTTGACAGAAGCAAGAGGCAGAACGACTTTTCCGCTCATAAATGGTCCCTGTGGATCTGGAGGTGCCTGGCTAGGAGATGGCTTGGGGAGATAGTCCTGGCCTGTTCCCACTATTAGCTCTTCGGTCCAGCAAATTGGACACCGCTGGGCAGCTTCCGGGTGCCGATCTCCTCGTCTTTGCGTTTGCGTCGCCTTTTCGGAACTCGGCAGACTAGTTAAACATGTAGCCTGCTTGAAGTGAATATGTTATGAAGGGAATAGGCCCTGGGGCCAGAAATTACCGCCAAGAAGAGCCTCTGCCAGGCACTTAATGAAATTCATTTTGCATGTTCCAAATTTGTACAAGCAATTGCGAAGCTTGTGTCATGCCGCGAAGCGGCGCGAATTTTTTTTCTCTCCAGTTTTTGACATTAGATATCTAGATTTTGACTGCTGCAAAGGCAATTTTTACGATAAATTTTAAATTTGCCCCGCAAAAAGTGGGGTCGACCTCCCCCACCTTCTAAGAGTGGGGGTCCAGACCCCCCCCCCCCCCCCCCCCGACCCTCCCGTCGACGACGCCCCTGGCTTACAAATATTGCAGCACACACTTTCCTGAGAGGGAAATTGTTCAATTGTTTTTACGACCCCCCCCCAATTACAAAAGCCAATCACATTTATCAAATTACCATTTTTAAACCCAAGAAAACATTGCACCAAGTGGGTCAGAATACAGCACATTACCGCTCATTATGACCACGCCGACAACGGCTAGCAGGCGCTCCAGGCGACGGCTGGCAACCCCTGGGCAGGCTCGAGGGTCCCGCTCACAGACTCAATAGCCCTCTGGATAAGCTCGAGAGGGCCCTGAACAGACTCAATGGCCCCTTGGCAAGCAGAGAGGCCCCTGAACAGACTTTAATAGCCCCTGAAGCTCAGGCAGGTTCGAGAGGCCCCTGAACAGGATCAATGGACCATTTTCAAAGCTCGAGAGGCCCCTGAACAGACGCAAATGGCCCTAGCCAGGTTCAAGAGGCCCTTGCACAGACTCAATGGCCCCTGGTCAAGCTCGAGAGGCCCCTGAGTAGGTTCGAGTGGCCCCTGAACAGACTCAATGGGCCCCTGGGCAAGCTCGAGAGGCCCCTGGGCAGGCTCGAGGCAGGTTCAGGGCCCTCTGGGCAGGTTCGAGAGGCCCCTGAACAGACTTGATGAGTCCCTGGGAAGACTCTAATTGATCCCTGGACAGGCTCGAGAGGCCCCTGAACACACTCAATGGGCCCCTGGACATGCTCGAGAGGCCACTGGGCAGGTTTTCTTGGGGCCCTGGGTGGGCTCAATTGGCTCCGGACAAGTGGATATGCTCTATAGGCCCCTGGGAAGGTTTTTCGGGCCTATGAGTGGGCTCAACGGGCCACTGGACAGCTTTTTGGGCCCCATGGGTGGGCTCAATTGGCCCCTTGACATGTCCAAGATGCCCCCTGGGATGGCTTCGAAAGTCCTTCAGTGTCTCTGAGGGCCCTTGCCATGCACCGGAGCGACCCTTGTCTGGTTTGAGGGCTCCTTTGTGGCTTTTTGAAAGTAATTTAGCTAATGCAAATGGTATCTGGTCCAATCTCGGTGGGTCCCCCTGCGACCCGTAAGGAGGGGGGACAATTTACCCCCTTGCCCCCCCCCCCCCCTGGCTGCACCTCTGAAGTGTGAGCCATCCATTGTGTCGTGGTCAAATACAGGGATTATAGATAATCCACGCAATACATTCCAAGTAACCAACAATTCAAGTTCATGCAGAAATTATACATGCTATGCTCAGGCACGTAGCCAAGGGGAGGGGGCCGGCGGGTGCCCCCCCCCCCCCCCCCCCCCCCCCGCTGGAGGCCAGGAGGGCCCAATTCGGCGCGCTGCGCGCGCCGAAAAGGACCGACGAGACCGCGCGAAGCGCGGTATCATGGGCTCTTTACCACGCGAAGCGTGGTCTTTAGAGAGTTTAGAGCACTTCAGAGGCCCTTTAGGGCCACGAGGGCCCTCTCTGAAAGACCAGAGGGCCCCTTGGACGTTCAAAAGAGCCCTGTGCATGTCAGAGGGACCCTGGTAAGACCGAAAGGGTCCCTGAGTGGGTCAGAGAGCCCCCTGAACATGTCCAATGGGCCACTAGCCAGCACAGAGGGGCCTCTGGGCCCTGGCGAGAGACCCCTTAGCATGTCGGTAGGGCGACAAAGCAGCCAGCACAGTCCCTTGCCATGTCATAAGGGCCCCTGAGCAGGTTGGAGGGCTTCTGGACAGACCAGAGGGCCCCTGGGAAGTTAAAAGGGCCCTGTGCAGGCCAGAGGGGCCCTTGACCAGACCGAAAGGGCCCCTAAGTGGGTCAGGATGACCCCTGAACATGCCTAGTCAGCACGGAGGGGCCCCAGGGCAGGTCGGAGGGCCCTCGAAGCATGTCGCAAGGCGAGAAAGCAGCCAGCGCAGTCCCTTGACAGGTCGGAATGGCCCCTTAGAAGGCTGGAGGGCCCCTGGAGAGACCATAGGGCTGCTGGAAAGTTCAAAGATCCCCTGTACAGATTGGAGGGGACCCTGACCAGACCGAAAAGATCTCTGGGCGGATAAGAAGGGTCCCTGAACATGCCGAATTGGCTCCTAGCCAGCACGGAGGGCCCCAGGGCAGGCCGGAGGGCCCCTTGAGCATGTCGGCAGGGAGAAAAAGCAGCCAGTGCAGTTCGACCAGAAGAGTCGCTGAGCAGATCGGAGGGGCTCCTGGACAAGACAGATAAGCCCCTGGCTAAACCGAAAGGGTTCCTGGGCCGGTCGGAAGGCCCCTTGAACATGCCGGATGAGTGCGGTCCCCTGCCGCGCGGCCGGCCAGGTGGCTCGGGTTGGCTAACGGGGGGGGGGGGGGGGGGCGGAAAGGGCTAATAGGATTATAGGGGATGGTGACCGCCTGGGTGTGAAGCCGTTGTTAACTGACATGTTCCTTGTACTTGACTAATGGGGGCCGCGTGCGTCGCACTTGTGGTCGAATTTACATATATTTAGCTAGGTTGAAGGAAGAAATAATAAATTGTATCTGTGGACGTATATTTGTTTACTGGTAGGACTGATGGAATGAACAATCACGGTACTGCAAATACGACTTTTGGACAGTGCCTGTATCTAACTTACCGTGTATTCGACAGCTAAACTGACATAATTGTGGAGAATTGGTCTGGATATATCATCAGCGAATTGAACCCTATCAAACGAGTCTGATTGGATTTACATATACAATTATAAGATCCTGGATGAATTTCGTGTTTATTTTGTGTGCATCTGAACGTAGAGTAAATTGTTGATAAATGTATTCGGATTGAGAATGCCCGTTGTTCCTTTAAATTGTCTTCGGCGGTTAATTTGACATAGTTATGACTTAAACTCATTGAATTAATTATATGACTGATGAATTTATTCCGATCTTTTTGTTGAGTGATTTATTCCCAGTGGGAATTGTGACCCTAGTTACACTGAAATTTACTAGAATATGCGACGATAGGCCTACATCACAACAATCAGTCACATCAAAATGGAGAATCACGATGTGTTTAATGTCTCTTGTTCGTTTTGTCAGAACTGATATAGGTACGTATCGGTGATTTAATTTTACCATAGTTGACACTAGAGCTAACCCGTCCGCTCCGCTGGGTGATTACTGGTGTCAAGTGGTGGTGCGAGCCAGTGATAGGCAATTAGGGATTGATAACCCGTACTACCCGTGACACCTGTCGTACATATAATACGTTTTTGTACCCGTCATACAACCGAAGTACCCGTCAAAAACCTGTGGTGCTCGACATACACCCGTAGTACCCGTTGTGGCCCTGTGGAACACGTGATAAGCCCGTTATAGCCGGCACTCACCCATTATACCCGTGGTACACCCATGGCACCCGTTATGCACCCGTTAAACCCGTGAAAACTCCACCCGGGCTTAGCGTATATGTGCATTGATATATGCCGTACCGTATGTCGATGACCTTCGTTTCGCAGTGATTCCGTGGTTGCTTGACATTGGTTGTGACACTGTAGTATCCGTGGTCGGATCTGATTGGCTTTCGACTGACTGGAGTGAAGCGATGTAAAACTCGTATCCGTAAACTGTTTTTTTTTGCTGTAAAATATTTCTTAACACATCCTTCTATGTTAGTTACAGCACAAACCTTCGCCCGAAACTGCACAACCTAAAACTGTCTGTAACTATCGTATCAAATGCGTCGGAAATGTACGAATTATACACCACTCGGTAGTATCCGTAAACTCGTTTGAAAACCTTAATATCACGTACATCACGTGCTTATAGCAATGTGGTACTACAATGTAGAACTGCCGCTTTACTGTGTTGAATTCGTTCCGGAAAGACAGACAGACAGACGCTTATCAAATAGTAATAGATTATTGACGGTTCATTTTTTTTTTAATTGTTCACCGAGGAAATTCAACAGTCAGACGTCTCCTTGTTAGTGGTTTAGTCCACAAACGGCACGGGAATGACGCTCGAAACCAGTCGTTTTGTTTGCGAGATGGTCTCGGATCATGTTAATAAAAATAGCGGTAAATATCATCATTCAAGGGAAGCCTAAGTGATAATCTAGATGTGACTCTAAAGCATGTGGATATTCGGGACATGTATGTCTGCACACATTGACACTTATCCAGTTTACATACTTACATACTTACATACTTACATACTTACATACTTACAAACTTACATATTTACACACGTACATACTTACATACTTACATGCTTATATGCTTACATGCTTACATGCTTACATGCTTACATGCTTACATGCTTACATGCTTACATGCTTACATACTTACATACTTACATACGTACATACGTACATACTTACATGCTTACATGCTTACATACTTACATACTTACATACTTACATACTTACATACTTACATACTTACATACTTACATACTTACATACTTACATACTTACATACTTAGAGACGTACAGACATACATACGTGCATACGTACATACGTACAGACGTACATACATACAGACGTACAGACGTACAGACGTACAGACGTACAGACGTACAGACGTACAGACGTACAGACGTACAGACATACATACATACATACATACATACATACATACATACATACATACATACATACATACATACATACATACATACATACATACATACATACATACATACATACATACATACATACATAAATACATACATACATACATACATGCATACATGCATACATGCATACATACATACATACATACATACATACATACATACATACATACATACATACATACATACATACATACATACATACATACATACATACATACATACATACATACATACATACATACATACATACATACATACATACATCATACATACATACATACATACATACATACATACATACATACATACATACATACATACATACATACATACATACATACATACATACATACATACATACATACATACATACATACATACATACATACATACATACATAAATGCATACATACACACATGCGTACATACAAGCATACATACATGCACGCATGCAGATATACGCACTTACAGTAAACACACGTGAATACGCACACGCAAGGATCACCAGGGGGCAATACAAACAAGCCGGGACAAACCGAATGCGACCGACAGAGGAGGTAAAACAATAGCGGCACGGATGAAGCTGACAGTGAAGACGATTGATGAATATTGGAAAGAGGCAACAGACAGTATGTGCCTTCAGCCCTGCCGGTACATATGTATATTCCTCCGACACGATCACTGCACTAACGGGTCATGCGGTTACAAAGGGTTAGTTGGAAGGGAGAGAGTGGATGGTTCCGTGAAACGGGGTTCAAAGCAGACATTAAAGGGCACCGAGAAGTTAAACTCCTGGTGGAGTGGAAATCAACGGGAAAAGGGATACGAAGGAAGAGGGAGAGAGAAGTGGCTCTTGCCCCTGTTAGTCAAATTGTTGAACTCCCGCGCGGTAAGACGCGTAGATGCAGATTGGTGGGGTTCAGGAGGGGCCGGTTGATGCCAAGTGGGTGCCCTGCAGGAGCAGGAGGGGCTGGGCGAAGTATTGGCGCCGGGGGGGGGGGGTGGCTGGGAATGAGGCTAAAGAAGTGTTAGGCCCATCGGAACGCTGCGGAATCTGAGCCAGCAATGCTGCACCTTAATTCGTGCACATCCCGACGTCGGACAAAATCGTAAGTTATGCCCACTGCAAAATCCCGGAGACTAGCTATTTCCGCGAAAACCTAGCTCAGACGGACTTGTGGCCTCGGAGATTTTAGGACCTGGTGAGACAGGGGAAAAGGGCCCAGGTAACCTTAAATACCTAGCGTGGCGCCGTGTGACTGCAATAAGACGGCGGACAGGGCCCTTCTGCAATTAGTCATGTAATTTCGACCCGTGACTGGTCATTTAGTAAGTCTGCGCCGGCAGTTTCGAAGGAGGGCTCGAGGTAACAGGAGAACGGCTCGAGGAATCATGCTCGAGGTAACAGAAGAACGGCTCGAGGAATCATGAGTGGGCTCGAGGAATAATGAGTGGGCTCGAGGAATCAGGAGGACGACCTCGAGAAATCCAGGGAGGGCTGTAGGAATCCGGATAGACGGCTCGATATCAGGATGTGGATGAAACGTGGTATGTTTCAGACGAGCTGGATGTTGGCCGCCGGTAGCCCGGAGAGTGGGCTATGGTAGGTCCATCGAAATGTCAAAAGACAGGTCGACTGTCGGATGAAATAATAAGGTATGTCCACTGCGGAATTCCGGAGAGTAATCGCCGTCGCGGAGGCATAACTCCAACGGAACCGCGGCCTCCGGGAGTGATGGAACTGTGGAAGCCGGAGACGGGATATGATGTCTCGGCGGAACCACGGCCTCGGGGAGTGATAGGAACTGCGGCAGCCGGAGACGGGATATGATGTCTCGGCGGAACCACGGCCTCGGGGAGTGATAGGAACTGCGGCAGCCGGAGACGGGATATGCTGTCTCGGCGGAACCACGGCCTCCGGGAGTGATAGGAACTGCGGCAGCCGGAGACGGGATATGCTGTCTCGGCGGAACCACGGCCTCGGGGAGTGATAGGAACTGCGGCAGCAGGAGACGGGATATGATGTCTCGGCGGAACCGCGGCCTCGGGAAGTGATGGAACTGCGGCAGCCGGAGACGGGATATGATGTCTCGGCGGAACCACGGCCTCCGGGAGTGATAGGAACTGTGGCAGCCGGAGACGAGATATGATGTCTCGGCGGAACCACGGCCTCGGGGAGTGATAGGAACTGCGACAGCCGGAGACGGGATATGATGTCTCGGCGGAACCACGGCCTCCGGGAGTGATGGAACTGCGGCAGCCGGAGACGGGATATGATGTCTCGGCGGAACCACGGCCTCCGGGAGTGATGGAACTGCGGCAGCCGGAGACGGGATATGATGTCTCGGCGGAACCACGGCCTCGGGGAGTGATAGGAACTGCGGCAGCCGGAGACGGGATATGATGTCTCGGCGGAACCGCGGCCTCCGGGAGTGATAGGAACTGCGACAGCCGGAGACGGGATATGATGTCTCGGCGGAACCACGGCCTCCGGGAGTGATGGAACTGCGGCAGCCGGAGACGGGATATGATGTCTCGGCGGAACCACGGCCTCCGGGAGTGATGGAACTGCGGCAGCCGGAGACGGGATATGATGTCTCGGCGGAACCACGGCCTCCGGGAGTGATGGAACTGCGGCAGCCGGAGACGGGATATGATGTCTCGGCGGAACCACGGCCTCCGGGAGTGATGGAACTGCGGCAGCCGGAGACGGGATATGATGTCTCGGCGGAGACACGGCCTCCGGGAGTGATGGAACTGTGGAAGCCGGAGACGGGATATGATGTCTCGGCGGAACCGCGGCCTCCGGGAGTGATGGAACTGTGGAAGCCGGAGACGGGATATGATGTCTCGGCGGAACCGCGGCCTCCGGGAGTGATAGGAACTGCGACAGCCGGAGACGGGATATGATGTCTCGGCGGAACCACGGCCTCCGGGAGTGATGGAACTGCGGCAGCCGGAGACGGGGTATGCTGTCTCGGCGGAACCACGGCCTCCGGGAGTGATAGGAACTGCGGCAGCCGGAGACGGGATATGATGTCTCGGGGGAACCACGGCCTCCGGGAGTGATGGAACTGCGGCAGCCGGAGACGGGATATGATGTCTCGGCGGAACCACGGCCTCCGGGAGTGATGGAACTGCGACAGCCGGAGACGGGATATGATGTCTCGGCGGAACCACGGCCTCCGGGAGTGATGGAACTGCGGCAGCCGGAGACGGGATATGATGTCTCGGCGGAACCACGGCCTCCGGGAGTGATGGAACTGTGGAAGCCGGAGACGGGATATGATGTCTCGGCGGAACCGCGGCCTCGGGGAGTGATGGAACTGTGGAAGCCGGAGACGGGATATGATGTCTCGGCGGAACCGCGGCCTCCGGGAGTGATGGAACTGTGGAAGCCGGAGACGGGATATGATGTCTCGGCGGAACCGCGGCCTCCGGGAGTGATAGGAACTGTGGAAGCCGGAGACGGGATATGATGTCTCGGCGGAACCGCGGCCTCGGGGAGTGATGGAACTGCGACAGCCGGAGACGGGATATGATGTCTCGGCGGAACCAGGGCCTCCGGGAGTGATGGAACTGTGGCAGCCGGAGACGGAATATGATGTCTCGGCGGAACCGCGGCCTCCGGGAGTGATAGGAACTGTGGAAGCCGGAGACGGGATATGATGTCTCGGCGGAACCGCGGCCTCGGGGAGTGATGGAACTGCGACAGCCGGAGACGGGATATGATGTCTCGGCGGAACCAGGGCCTCCGGGAGTGATGGAACTGTGGCAGCCGGAGACGGGATATGATGTCTCGGCGGAACCAGGGCCTCGGGGAGTGATAGGAACTGTGGCAGCCGGAGACGGGATATGATGTCTCGGCGGCAGAAAACCTTATGTCCTCAACGTTGGCGTCGGGCGTCTGCGATAAGCCGGCACTGCCGCTATTAGTCAGATAGCCACGTGAGTCGGATTTTCTAGTAGGCTGCTTTGGGCAGTTTCGCAGGTCATAGAAGAACCTGGTTCCGTACTAAGACGCGTGGGTTCAACAGTAGGATTGCAGTGGCGGATCTAGCAATTGTTTGGGTACGGTTTTGATTTGAGAATTATACGAGATAGTACGGTTGGTAAGAAGAGTGGAGAGCTCTAGGAACTGACCCGGCCATTAAATTTCGGAGAAGCGGGAAGGTTTTGAAGGACGGTTACTAATGATGGAACGACTAATAGGAGTATTTTGTAGATGACAAAGCTATTGAGAGTCGTGAGAAAACCAGCCATCTGTTCAGTTTTCGACCGCTACCCGTCACAGTACTACGCACCACTGGAGGGGTTAGGAAAAAGGGAGGGATCAGGGAAGCCACCCTGAATGTTAGCATATTGTATGAACGGGATGGATGATTGAGTGAGTGAATGTATATTCGAATGAATTAATGCATGCCGGGGATTCATACCCAGTGGGAGACGGCTCTCAACGTAGTAATGTGATGGGCATGCACAGAAGCGGGAGCTAAAATTGTCATAATTATTGCAAGGGATTGATTGACCGCATGCAATGGTGAATCCTCCAGAATTGCAGATGAGAACAGGTATCAGCTCATGGTTCAATAGTTTTCCGTCCCATTGTGACGGACAAAGTAAAGATTTCCCCGTAATAACCCCACCACCTCACCCGTGCAGTGTAGCGACCTATGTGCTCGCCATAATAACCCCACCACCTCACCCGTGCAGTGTAGCGACCTATGTGCTCGCCGATAATAACCCCACCACCTCACCCGTGCAGTGTAGCGACCTATGTGCCGTAATAACCCCACCACCTCACCCGTGCAGTGTAGCGACCTATGTGCTCGCCATAATAACCCCAGCACCTCACCCGTGCAGTGTAGCGACCTATGTGCCGTAATAACCCCGCCACCTCACCCGTGCAGTGTAGCGACCTATGTGCCGTAATAACCCCACCACCTCACCCGTGCAGTGTAGCGACCTATGTGCCGTAATAACCCCACCACCTCACCCGTGCAGTGTAGCGACCTATGTGCTCGCCATAATAACCCCACCACCTCACCCGTGCAGTGTAGCGACCTATGTGCCGTAATAACCCCGCCACCTCACCCGTGCAGTGTAGCGACCTATGTGCTCGCCGATTGACTAACCTGCCTCCAGAATTGTTATGTACGGGTCGGAACGAAGTGGCTGTGGCTTGGCAACTTGCAGTAGAAGAGTGCTATGTAAGGTGAGATAGAGCCGACAAGGGAGAAAGCATAGGTTCGTTGCCGAAAACCCCGTTACACATACATTCTCCCCCCCCCCCCCCCTCCCATACATTAATGGAAACGTAGCTCGATGAGTGAGCGCGGTCTTTGTCTTTCAGTCTTTGTCTTTGAGCCTTTGTGGCTACAAAGCTTCCATTAACCAGTCTGGCTAAAACATTACTACATAAAAGCAAGCCTCCTCGGCCCTCATTAACTCTCAATGCTTTTAAGCAGGCTTGTGCATGGATCCCGAAGTTGGATCTGGGATCCCAGTGGATCCCTTGGCGTAAAATGCATGAAGATCTTGGATCCCAGTGGATCCCTCTGCTTAAAATGCATGAAGATCTGGGATCCTCCTGGATCCTTCGGCGTAAATTGTAGATCCCACAGCATAAATATATCAGGATCTGGGATCCTTGTGGATCCCTCGGCTTATTCTGTAGATGGATCTGGTGTCCCATGTGGATCCCGGGGCACAGTACACAGAAATTCTGATATCAGCTGGATCCCGGGATCCAGGCACATGTCTGGGCCTACCATATTGCAAAATATTGATGCCAAATACTCTGACGTCACCCCGGTAGTCGTTTCTCCCTCGTAGGTAAACCTTATTAGTAAAGGAATCTTGGAATGTAGTCCCTACTTGTGCCTGGATCCCGAAGTTGGCTCTGGAATCCCAGTGGATCCATCGGCATAAAATACATGGAGATCTGGGATCCTCCTGGATCCCTCGGCGTAAATTGTGGATCCCACGGCATAAAATATATCAGGATCTGGGATATTTGTGGATCCCTCGGCTTATTGTGTACCTATATCAAGGGCGGATCCAGCCGGCCGTTGGGGGGGGGCAAACTGTTTTTTTTAGCAGACCTTACCTACCCCCAATTTCGAATTTCTTCCCGGATTTGGGCCACTTCATTTTGCAACCACACGATTTCGATTTTTTTTTAGGTTTTCGACCTTTTGGGATATCGAAAAGGAAAGATGTCAGCTTGCAGTTTTTATTGTTCCGGCATTGCCTTACACTGAGCAAAACTATGCCAATTGTCAGCTGTACCCAGGGGCGTCGCCGATAATTCTTGAGTGGGGGTCGGCTGAAATGACGGGAAAATGTACCCCAATGTGTTATGCGTGTATGCCTGCCTTTGCCTTTGCAGCATTTTTAATGTGGATTTGCATGTTATAGTAGGTGCTTGTTATTTAGCGCCGCGAAGCGGCGCGATTTTTTTCGGGTTTGCCTGATAAAGCCCAGAAACATAGGCATTTTTAGCTTCTTAGCCTTGAAGAAGATAAGAAGCTAAAAATGTTATTCATTCAATTCAACGTTACGACGAGACTAAGACGATGACGATGGCCTCGTTATGACGATGACCACTGATGTGACGCCGCGAAGCGGCGTGAACATTTTAATTTTAGGTCGTGGAAAACGCAATTTTAATATTGGAACCAGACCGTGAGTGGAGTCAAGACTCAGGTAACCCCTTTTCCTGGTTGCACATCTCGGTATGATGAAAAATGTTGAAATGAAGGTAGTTTTTCATACACATTAGCCTCGGATCACTATGACCGTTGGCAGTCTGCGCTCAATAGTACATATGATAATAATAACTGTAGGCTGTATACATACCTATGTACCGAACTGTAACAAACAACTGGTAACGGTGCAAATTGTTTCAAAGTAGCAAGGGGCAGACCGACATTTCCCCGCATAAATGGTCTCTGTGGATCTGGGGGAGCCTGGGGGAGATGGCTTGGGGAGATAATCCTGGCCTGGTCCCCACTATTAGCTCTTCGGGACAGCAAGTTGGGCACCGCTGGAACAGCTTCCGGTTACCGATGTCCGCGTCTTTGCGTTCGTGTCGCCTATTTCGGAACTCGGCAGACTAGCTAAACATGTAGCCCGCTTTAAAGTTAATATTTTATGAAGAGTGTTTGGGCCCAGAGGTCTATAAATGGCGAGATTTGTCGCTCATGACGAATCTAGGGAAATTCCTGTCGCACGATGACAACTCCCCGGTAAGGATTGTCACCACATATCAAGCAAGATACTTTCAGTTAGACGCCTGGATGGGCGTTTCACGAGCGAAGCCGAGCGAAGCACAATCGATGCCAAATTTGAAATCAGCGTCACAAAATGTCCTAGAAACTACCAGATTCCAAAAAGGTCATCTCAGGTTATCGGAGGTCAGTGGCCTCGGTTGAACTGTGAAAATGCATGACTCCAGTGGAACATATAACAATGTAAAGTGGATGACAAATTTGAAATCAGCGTCACAAAATGTCCTAGAAACTGCCATAGGGCAAAAAAGTCATACAAGTCATCGGAGGTCAGTGACCTCGGTTGACCTCTGAAAAGGTCAACTGAGGTCACAATCTTAGTGGAAACCATAAATATCACCTGTTGACACCTGTAAATATGCTCCTGAGCAGCTAACACGCGGAAACTGCACAAGTTACAAGCACCGATACTACGGGACGCCAGTTGCGCCTGGTATGACCTTGAGAAACAGGGTCACGGGTCATGTGAGATAGAACTTAACAAAAATTAATGGGAATGTATCAAATTGTTCAAAAGTACGGTACTAAAAGTTTCATTGCAATCGGTTGATAAATACGCGAGTTATTTTCGAAAAAGCTTTCATGCGACACTCCTGCGACACTCGCCTTCGCTACAAGCTTGCTACCACTCGTTAATAACGTAAGTCAATGGGCCCGCTACCGGCCCGCTACCGGGCTGGCCTGTCGCGCGGTTTCCCTCATTCTAATTGCCATCGGCTAGCGTAAAACACGACATTATTCAGTCAAAAATATAGATATTGCTTTGAAATTCGGTTTGGATATCGTCCATACTTGGTTCTCCAATATATCTTCCGGTTTTTGAATATATTTGAGAAGAGAAAAATTGTGATTTTTTTTAAAAATCATCACATTTATTTCTTCTTAAATATATTAAAAAAACGGAATATATATTGGAGAACCAAGTATGGACGATCCCCAAACCAAATTGCATAGCAATATCTATATTTTTGACTCACTTGTGTTCAATTTTACGCTACCCGGTGACAATCAGAATGCGGGGAACCGAAATACGCATACCGGCAGCGAAAAACCGATCACCCCAAAGAAACGCGGCTGCTATTAATGATTATGTTAAGTCTGTACGATCCAGAAAACCACTCGTTGATATTTTTGCTTGCACGCATACCTTGTGTTGTATTGTGGGTGAAATCCATGATCCACAAAATCCACAAAATCCATTTTGTGTTGCGTGATCATTTATTTTCTTGTGCTTGGGACCATTTTCCTCACATGCAAAATGTACAAAATGTAAATGTAAACATATTTGAAGAAAAAAAAATCGCCCAGTCATCATTTTTGTATTCTGAAAACTTTCCCGTTTCGTTTGTGCTCACAAAGAATGGGACGCACAACCAAAGTGCAACGAACAAGTTCCATTCTCTTGCTCGGTTCGGTCGGGTTCTGATTCTCGGACAACGGCATAAACTTCCCCAAAGCCCAATATTTGTCGCTTCACTTACAAA
Source organism: Chirona hameri (assembly GCA_036785665.1). Classification (NCBI taxonomy): domain Eukaryota; kingdom Metazoa; phylum Arthropoda; class Thecostraca; order Balanomorpha; family Balanidae; genus Chirona; species Chirona hameri. Next base: position 43,250 of record JAXIVJ010005580.1, read on the forward strand.
AATATGTCGCCAACGCTCGCTACCAAGTTACCGAAAAAATAGACCTCTGCTGGGGCCAGCAATTACCGCCAAGGAGAGCCTCTGCAAGACACTTAATGGAATTAATTTTCAAATTTGTATATGCAATTGGGAAACTTGTGTCATGCCGCGAAGCGGCGCGAAATTTTACAGTTTTTGACTGTGACTAGCTGGATTTTGACTGCTGCAATTTTGGGATGCCCAGTACCGTTCTAGAAACGCAAATATAGCATGTATTAGACTTCACGTCTTGGGGGGGGGGGGACAAAACATAGTTTGCCCTCCCCCTTAAACAGGCTGGGGGATGCATGTCCCCGTTCGCCCCCCCCCCCCCTGGATCCGCCCTTGACCTGTATCTGGTGTCCTATGTGGATCCCGGGACACAGGACACAGTGATCCGGATATCAGTTGGATCCCGGGATCCAGGCACATTTCTGCTTTTAAGGCAAAAACTTTGTTAGACGTACAATAACAAATTTAAAGGACAATGCAACACCAACGTGATTCAAACCATAACGTGTAAGATATGTGAAGCTGACCTATGGACCTAAGATATGGTGCATGTTGCATGGGAAAGTGCACCCGATCAGTGCGGTACAACTTACAGGTCCAATGAACATCTGGGTCGCACCCTATTGTGTAAGCGTGATATGCCGCTGGATGAACGTGTATTCTTACGTGTATGTACTCATCTGGATCCTTGAAATCCTCGGCAACTTATGTATTAAATGTTTTAAATGTATTGGTGATTCAATTTATGAAGTTATTAAATGTTCGCGACCTATTTCGTTCTCAAATTATAGCACAGGCAAATACTGAACTGATGTAAAAAAATGCACGGCCTCTGGTACATTAACCCTATTTGTAACAGGCTCCTGGCTACCCCTATCCTAATCCCGCCCTCCCCCCCCCCCGGAGATCTCGAGATCTACCCGTCCGATTTTCAAAATGAAACGGCGTTTGGTTCCCCTCAACAAGATCTACATTTCTAAATAATATAAAACAAATCTAAATTTCTGATAGGAGGGCAACAGGGGGCAAAAACTACCGATTTTAACACAACCAATTGGAATCGGTAGAGATTGAATTTAAAATTGATATATGGCGGTGACGTTTGAAAATGCAAAAATCATAGGCGTGTGCAGGTCACTCAATATGGGGGTGAAGTAAATGCGTAATAAAACTATTTTTTATGTTTTTTTTAATAAATGAAATGGTATATTATTGTGAAATTAGACAAAACAGTTATAAATCATATTTTTTTTGCCATAGGCGGTACCAGGATAGTGAAAAAGGGAGGTCAAATTGGGAAAAAAATATTAACCGCAGGCAAGTTGCTACCCAGCACTATAAATAAGTTACTGATCGTAGATAGTTCCTTTTTGCATGTTGTACTTCATCATAGGCGTATCCAGGATCCAAACTGGGGAGGGGCAAGACTTTTTGATAAGTATATTATTCGCTATTATGATACTAACTAGTCAACAGCGACTATTTCACTTACAACTTCAATTCACATTGCTTACCCCCCTTTTTACCCTACCTGGACTCGTCTATTATCTTATTCTCTTTCGAAGAGTACCCTGTGGTGCGTGTTTCATCCGAAAACTGCAGTATGTTATGTCATTGTACGCCCATGCCTCTTAATTTCCTTGCAATAATATGACCCCCTTTCTTCCATTCCTGAGCACGCCTCTGAAAAAAATGACTTTATTTTCTGTTCTGGCCTCATATGTGCATATATCATTATACGCTAACCGTCTATTGCGCCGTTATCGCTGGCATATCGTCATCACCATGCCAGTCACCCCCCTTTTCATGTGCCTGAACACGCCCCTGAAACTCTATATGTAATAAATTATGCAAATAATGGAAGCAGAAGCTATCTTCTACATCTTGATAGCTATAAATGCCCCTTGCATTGCTCTATTGGCTTCCCGCCAAGCATTGAATACTTCCTGGAACCGCCCCCCCCCCCTTTTTCAAGCCCCTGAAACCGCCTCTGCCATGCAATTTGTATATTTCATTAACATCAACTAATTTGCACTTGTTGCAATCACCATAAACCGATGTAACTCCTTCATACTTGAGGCAGTTAGGAAGAAACCGTGAAGATCGCATTTCCGTATTATCGCCAAATATCGCCTCCGAACCCACTCAAAACTGTGCCCTGGAACCGCCTTTGTTCAAGTTAAGAACTCCAAATTTTGACTCCACATGTGCAAATCTGTTTTGGGAGAAGTCCCAAATTTCATGGGCCTGCTCCCAGCCGTTCTGGAGATATCTGCGAAAAACATGAAGGGGGCGGAATCCGCCCCCCCCCCCCCTCGTATCTTCCGAACCAATAACCGCAGCGAGACGCGCAAGGCGGCGATCGAAATCTCTCAGTGAGTAGAATCTAACGCATACCCGAAATTATTAACATAAGGTCACATGTCAGGTCACGATCAGGTCAAGTGTCAAAATTAAGTATTTGGGTTTTTGGGCTATACTTTCCATCCAAAGCCTTGTATTGCAACTATTATCTCACAAAGTGCTCCCAAATGTATAATGCATCTCCCGCATAAGTAAAAGTGAAATTTTAAGCAAAGGCTAAGGTCAAGGTCATGTCACAAAAGGTCACAGGTCTACGAAAGCCATGCGACACATGTTGTATGGGTTATTTTACACGTATAATTCGATAGAAGCAGCCATTTTCACAGCCTGACACCATATAATCGTCCTCAGTTCAAGGTCAGGTCACAATAAGGTCAAAATTTGAAATTGATTAATCTAAATAAACATTGCATGTTTCTAGACTAGTTTTGTCTTCGAAATATAGTGGTGGAATTTATTTGTCTGTATCTGGTCAGTAAAAGCCAAAAAACTAAATCTAAAAAATGACGTCATGAATTACTTATTCTTAGAGAGCCATAAGTCAGTCAAAAATATAGAAATTGCTTTGAAATTTGGTTTGAACATCGTTCATACTCGGTTCTCTAATATGTCTTCCGGTTTTTTGAAAATCTTCAAACAAAAAACTTTTGTGGAAATTCTTCCCCAAAAATAAGTTTTTTGCATTTTTGGGAGTCAAACCCCCAAAATGTTGAACATCCGAGATAGCCATTTTAAATACAATCTTATTTACTTTCTTTTGACGCCCTTGATTTGCGATTTGCATCAACACACTATTTTCTACGATTTTTGAAACATTTAACTTTTTTTTCACCAAAAATGACATGACATGACGTCACTAAAACGTCATTATCTCCTCAAAATTCTCACGTATTTCAACAAAATTGTTACACAAGATGAGAATTGATGCACCATAAGGTACTGCAAGTTTCACTTCGATATCTGTCACAGTTTTCAAGTTATGGAGAAAATCCGAGAGGGGGGTAAAATTTACCCCCCCCCCCCCCCCCCCCCCCCCAGCGCCGCGCGGGTTAAGTGACTTTATTCTTCGTGTGTCTTGCTGAACTAGACTTTATAGTATATAGTATAAACTCGTACTATAGTAATGAGTATATGCTCTAACATTTAGGATGTAGTTAATGTATTGGAGACACATGCACGTTCTCATGTCATTAGGTTCTGTTAGGTTTGGGATGACAGGTGAAATACTTAATTTGTGAAGAATGGTGACAGAAAATAGCAGATGTGGTAAGATATGCCATTTCAATTTTCAATGAATGTAAGCAGGAGAATTGAATGGTACCTAGTTTGCCAAATCCCAATAGCGCATGCAGTTATATGACTGAATGCGTAAAATATACCTGTAAGATGTGAATACATTAACATGCCAGCAATAACCATAGTGAGTCTTGTAATTGTTTTGGAGTGCTGCAAAACATCAGAAAATAAATTCGGTAGCTTCGACTATGTTATTTACCTACAAAAAAAAACATACCTACTGGCTAACGACTCAAGAGATCCCGCTGGCTTATTTTGTCTGGATCATGCAATGTTGGACATTTTCAGGTTATTGATGAGGTCATCAATGCACTGTTATTTTGCCAATGCAAAGTTACTGTCGTTTGTATCCTGCTTGACTGTGAGTAGTAAAACCGCGCGACTGTCGCCACATCAACAACGCGTGTCACATCCATTGGCTCACCCACCCATCCACTTAGCGCACTCGCCTACCGGGAGCCACACAAACCTTTAGTGCGCCTGCTGGTCTATAGGTGACAGCACTGATCAGAATTTCCTCCGAGTTGAGCTCCCGAGGGACAGCCCAACGATCTGCGTACGATACTGAACAGTAATGTCGGTTGACACAAATTATATTGTGCATATTGGAGTTGGGAAATGTCGTATATTGGAGTTGGGAAATGTCGTATATTGGAGTTGGGAAATGTCGTATATTGGAGTTGGGAAATGTCGTATATTGGAGTTGGGAAATCTCGTATATTAGAGTTGGGAAATGTCGTATATTGGAGTTGGGAAATGTCGTATATTGGAGTTGGGAAATGTCGTATATTAGAGTTGGGAAATGTCGTATATTGGAGTTGGGAAATGTCGTATATTGGAGTTGGGAAATATCGTATATTGGAGTTGGGAAATGTCGTATATTGGAGTTGGGAAATGTCGTATATTGGAGTTGGGAAATGTCGTATATTAGAGTTGGGAAATATCGTATATTGGAGTTGGGAAATGTCGTATATTGGAGTTGGGAAATGTCGTATATTGGAGTTGGGAAATGTCGTATATTGGAGTTGGGAGTTGGTCGTAACCACAAGTTTGTCGCCGGAACTGAATCCAAGCTGCGAAGTTTGAGCTGGATCTAAAGTTATTTTAAGGCCGAGTAAGGTAAGACTCCCATATTTCGTCAACATTGTCACGTAACGATTTAATGTACAGGGACCCGCAGTTGCTATGGTACACACTAAGGTCCAGCTTATATTCTCCTCTAGCGTAGGTTTGACTGCGAATTAAGAAACGACCATATATGCATTCCACCCGCATGACTGAGAGCTTCAAAATGATATATTGACGCATTGGCTCACCTAATCTATTGGTTGATTTTAAGAAAAATGGGCGATCCCACCGCAAAGAGCTAAAAATGATTTTTTTCTTAAAGTCAGCCAATAGATAAGGGAGTTAATGCATCAATATATCATTGTGAAGCTCTCAATAGTGCGGTTTGAATGCAGATATGGTCGTTTGTTAATTTGCCGTCAAACATACGCTAGAGGAGAAGTTAGGGCGCACCTTAGTGTGTACCATAGCAACTGCGGGTCCCTGTACCTACTAGGGAAAACATTTTGTTCGGGGGAACATTTTACCAATGTCACTTTATCATAAGCCAAATCATTGGTTTGGCGCCAAACACGGTTGTGCTCGACTCAAATTGCCGTGTCAACTCAGACAGAACAAACAATATAAGACTACAACTAACGTGAGCATTGGCGTGCCGAGTATCAGGTCATGCAGGTCATGACCTGGTCCTTTGGACCCGAGGCGCCCATGCAAAGCTGGCGCCCCTCCGATCAGCCAAGACGCCCCTCTGGCCAGTGACGGCGCCACTCCGACCAGTGAGGACGCTCCCCGGCTAGTGACGGCACTCTTGCGGCCAGCTTGACGGCGCCCCTCGACCAGTGAGGGCGTCCCCTGCCATAGACGGCGCCTCTCCGGCCCGTGACAGCACCCCTCCGGCCAGCGACGGCACCCCTCCGACCCGTGACAGCGCCCCCTCTGGCCCGTTGTCAAATATAGCTTTTGTTTTTGAATGTTTCGAATAATATTAACGCGTTTATCTGAGACGATTGGCCCTCTGAAGACCAATATACAATATGGCACAGTGCATTTCGCATTTATAAGTTGTGCTTGTAGCAGATATGTACTAATTTCATGTATTTGTCTTTTACACCCCGACTACACCAAGAGTAAAATGTTGTGTTATATATTTGGGATAGCCATTAGAGTCAGGCCCCAAGTTCTACAACAGATACTTATCTTTCAAGTTCTGACCACATCCATATTTCCAACAACCATATTTCCCTAATGTGGAAATGCCTAACCCCAATGCAAAGCAGGAATAAATTTATGATGGCAAATTTTCGCAATTTGTGTGAAAATGTACTACTATCTTTCAACATGGAAAACAAACATAAACACAGTAAACATTAAACAAGTCAGCAAAGGCCAGTCAGCAAACAAGCGAAAGGTTTTGAACACTGCCGAAAACGTTTTCTGGATACCTCGAAGAAGTCATTATTGCACGCTATTAAAATTATTACAATGTTGCAAAATCATAAAAAACAGTAAGTTAATGGGGGGGCTATTCTTCCCCCCCCCCCCCCCCCCCCCCCCCTCCCGTTATTTTGCGATATATCCTAAACCAACACCGGTATCGTCACCAAGCTTTCAGTTTAGGGTAAGATGGGGCAACACGCCCCACCGGGTTAAAACGCCTAACCAAGATATCTCGGAATTTAAAAGGTCCCGGGTAAAAATATTCTGCTCTACAAAACAAGCAGGTCGGTGAACTCATAGAAGGCGACATAATTTCTTCGGTGCTTTCCAGAGATATAAGTAAAAGTCTGTTTTTGGAGCGTTTTCTGTTATTTCAGTACTGAAATGGACTAAGAGCATTCTTTCTCTCAACACTTCTCTTCCAGATAATTCAAGCCAACTGAAAGGTCAGAATCTGATGTAAGAAAAGGTCTATTGCTCACTTATGGGTTCATGCACGTTTTTGGGCTTGGCTCGCTTTTCATCGAAAGCACGCAATGGGGTAAAACGCCGTTTTCATCTTGGGGGCAAGACGAAGGTGCGAAAGTTGATGACTTTTTGTGCCTTAACTGTTCAACTGATCTTAATAATGGACATAGGCCCGGCGAATGCATACTTAAAGAGCCTTTGCTTGTTTTTTTCCGTTGGTTCCCAGCTATCATAGTTCCCGAGATATTTTGGAAAATCTGAGACAGATTCCAGGAGTTACCATGGTGACCTTTGACTACCTCTGTTGACCTAGGTATTGACCTGGGCCAAAAAAATGACGAAATAGTTTCCACATTAATTCCGACGAGCTATCGAACGGTATTTTTTGGTCTTCGCCTACTCTCCATAGGAGCCAAGTTCGAGGGGATGGGAGCGTTTTGCCCCATCAACAGTCTTGCCCAGGGGGTGGGGCAATACGCCCCTTTTGCAGGCTCCTCGAAAATCGTCGCCTAAAAAAAAAATTAACTGAAGAAGGTATAATTAGGCGATGCAGAATACAAGATAAATTTTATATGTGAAAACTATGTATATAACTAACTAACTATGTAACTAACTATGTGAAAATGTTATCACTCGCCGCCTCCATCAAATAGGAAACGAGATTTTCAGAAAAATGCATCTAATGGGGCATCTTGCCCGATGTTACCCTACTCTCTCACATCAATTTTACACATGTTGGTTAAATGAAAAGGTTGAAGTGATGATAGGTCAACCGTGAATCACGTCAGAGTGACGTCATGTTCTGCGGTTTTTGTTGAAAAAATAAGGGTTTGCGAAAAACGCTGTCAAAAGTACATTTTTTAAGACAAATGTAATTGTCATATACCATATGACGGAGAATAGACTCGGCTATTAAACTGCTATCTCATATTTTCCAGTTTTATTGCAATTCAAAACTTTGATAAATCCAAACACCCCCCAAAAAAAGTTTTTGCAATATTTTTAAAAATCAAAGTTATACAAAACCTGGAATATATGTGATCGAGATGTGTCCGGTGAATATGTGTACCAAATTGGAAGTCCATATCGTCAACAATAACTGACTTATGACCTTTCAAAGACCAAAATCCACCACCTCTCACAGTATTACCATGCATCAAAAATGCATTTCTGTTTTTGCTTTTTACTTCTATTTCTATGGAATAAACAGTGTTATAAGATCATTGTTCGCGTTCTAGACGAAAAAGAACCCATAAACATGTGTTACAACGCCTAATGACCGTAATCGGCATTTTGACCTCGTGACCTCGGATGACCTTGACCTGACCCAAGGTCATGAAAAGCTTAGAATAATACTTAGAAGTGTCAGACACACGAATCGTACCGATTTATTGACTGTTTATGCGTTTAATATCGCAATTTTGCGCGACAATTCCATCCACCAAGACCTTTATGACACGGTGAAACATTTTGTCTTCGACATGGTCTGTGACGTCATGGGTAACCCGGAGGTCCATAATATTAAGTTTACCTCCACAAATTGTACAGAGCCTTCGAATGCCGTTTGAATTTGTAAAATCGGTCCAGTAGTTCCAGAGATTCGAGGGGGAGAAGCCCCCCCCCCCCCCCCCCCAGTAAGTCGCGTTATGGAACATACACTAGTAACTGCCGGGTTAAATCGTCCCAGAATGAGCCCAAATGTGATACGTGAGCAGCCCAACACCTTAGAAATTACCTCAATACGTAACACACATTTGAATCCTACGCTCGCTCGTCCTTCCGTGGTATGTGGGAAAAATCTGAATATGAGCGGCCCGACCCGGCTCGGCCCAACCCGACCCGTGGCGCCGCTTTTGAGAAGCTCATGCTCATATATTTGCAACCACACGTCCTATTGACAAGCGGGCTTCTTTGCTGAACAGCCCCATCCAACCTATCATGTTTGAGACCGGTGCTGACTCATGTGGGTGACTACCACTGCGCGTGGCGAGTGCCGCGTGAAGTGTGTTGAAAAGTGTTTTCTCGCAAAAATTGTGCAACGGCTGAGCCGATTGTGTTCAATTTTAGTATGTGGTTAGGGACCTCACAGCCGCCACTTACCCACAAGTCAGGTTTCTCTCTGATCATATGGCAGTTGTGACACGGTACTCTGTCAAATGTGCACTCGTTCCCCGTGCCACGAGGCCAAATGCCATATTCGTCTTATTCAGCTCGAAATACCCCATATAGCCAAATTCCAAGACAACTTTCAAGGTGACCTATTCCCTTTACAGACTTGTCAATGATTCAATGTGAATCGACTACTTTTGATTGAATCATTCTTATTTCAAATGAATGACTCATGAATCGATTCACCTCATGCGCAAACCTGTTGTGAGTCACTGATTTAATCATTCATACAGAGAAAATAGGCTGATTGAATCATTCATTGCTCAAAGAATCATTCTTTTTTGGTCGAATAGCATAAACTGTCCACAAAATATGCCAGCGGCCCATCATTCATCTGGGCCCTGTGGACAAACCTGGCACTTAATGGCCAATTATATGAGCTCTGTGTCCTGAGCTGTAGCCTGTAATTCATCTATGTGTAAAGAAAGCGAGGCTTTGTGTCCAACTCCAGTGGGCACAAAGCCACTGTTCAATCAGCCCTAACTAGGTGAACACCTTGGAACTGGTAGGGTTAGGGGTAGGTACCTAAATACTTAGAAAAGGTAACTAACTCATACTTTGGTTCATAAAGCACACAGTACACGCACACCTTTTTCACACGAAAAATTATCAAAAGGTACCCACCTTTTCCTAATTTCTAGGCTATGCCATATCAAAAACTAAATCATAAACAAACATTTGCATGACCTCCGCATGTCCCAAATATCACTGTCGCATCGGCGCCGCTTTATTCCACATCATGCTTTATAAAAAAAATACCTAATGCAAAATCAAAATAAATGTTCTATTCGCTTAAAAAGTGAAACGTAAAGTCATTAATGCTTTTGGAACTTGGAATTTGCAATTATAATAAATATTATAAATACCATTTTATAATCAAAATAAACAACGCGCGTGTCCAATTGGCTCACATTCACATTCACATTCGGAAATACATTCGCGGACTATTTAGATTGGCTTCAAAATTGGTATACAGATAGATCACGACCTAGTGATCATTTTGGTAAAATCTTAGAGTCGCACATTCAAAATCAAAGGAGTTAGAGCAGGTCATATGTTTAAGGTCAAACAGCAGACTATTCTGACGTGCATGAAAATTGGCGCACAGGTAGAGCATGACCTCCCTATCACGCTCATAAAATCTTAGAGTCGCACATTCAAAATCAAAGGAGTTAGACAAAGGAGTCGACAATTCCCTTTAATGTTGAGTGATTGAATCAAGATTGAATCATTCATTATGGTAATGTTGAGTGATTGAATCATGATTGAATCATTCATTATGGTAATGTTGAGTGATTGAATCATGATTGAATCATTCATTATGGTAATGTTGAGTGATTGAATCATGATTGAATCATTAATTATGCTCCGTGAATCACTGTGAATCAATTCATGACAAATATGAATCATTGACAAGTCTGTCCCTTTAAAGGGAATGTTTCACCTTTGCATTGGGTTTGAACTGAGATAGCCATTATCTTTGGCCGTTATTGAAATGTCTAAATTACTAAGGTCATTTTCCCAAAAACTTAACCGTTTTTAAGCAATTTAATTTACCATTTGCAAAATGCACACAGGCTGGTGCAGCTGCTGATTGGCTGACAGCCACTTTGTCAGCCAATCCCACTTTGTCAGCCAATCAGCGGCGGTCTATAGCTCAATAATGACGTTATCAGCCCAAATAAAAAAAAAACTTAATTTGTATAAAGTTAAGTGACTTTTCGAGATCAAAAATATCACCATCGTTTTCAGCAGCACTTACTTAATATTTTCGACTACAACCAGCGTTTATTTGACAACTTTCAGAAAGGTGAAACATTCCCTTTAAGGTGAAATAGGGATTGCTGAACGTCTAGAGCGTATAACTACAAACGGGCAGATTTTACCGGCTTGCGTACCGCGCTTCGGCTAGTTCCTTGGCATATTCTTAATGATTAATGATGATTAATCATTATCATTGAAATGATTAATGAATGGTAATTCTTAATATTCTTAATGATTCTAAATACACGTTGCCGACGCTGCCTGTTTATTTTATGATCTTGTGTTCTCTGCTACGGCTGATTTCATCCCCATGTTCGAGCTACGGAAACAGTTTCCCCCATGGTTTGATCGGTCTGTTCGGGACTCGCTGCGTGAGAAGGAGGACGCTCATAAACGTAAAAAGGCAAACCCGACCACGGAGAACACCGTATCATTCGATCTGACTTTAAATGTATCGCTGACTCTAAATATCGCGAGTACTTGGGTCTTGGTTGGTCTGGTGCGCGATTTCAAAGACAATCCGAAGCGATGTTGGACATTTGTAAAATGCTTGAAATCGTTCGCACATATATCTCCTGTTTTCGAATACGATGGTAACGTGTACAAGGGCGATGAGAAGCGAGCAAACTGCCTAAACGAGTGTTTCTCTCGAAAGTTTTGTGACCCCACAGTTCATGCTCTACCCGTTCCGCCATTGTTCGATGCGCCCGGTGTGAATTGTTTCAGCGTGCCGCATGGTCAACCAGCGTGTCGCATGGTACTTGACCGCATGGTCAAGTACAACTGTTACGCGAGCTGTGTGCTCACAAGGCATGTGGCCCTGATGGGCTTACTGCGAGGATTCTGCGTGAGTGTGCCGATGAGCTATCTGTACCGATACATATCATATGCCAACTCTATCAGTTAGATCCGATGTCTTTCCCACCATGTGGAAGCAGGCAAATGTGATACCGGTGTATAAGAAAGGCTCCAAAAAGTCACCCCATAATTATCGTCCTGTATCTTTGCTACCAATCTGCTCAAAGATTTTGGAGAAAATAGTATGTGAAAGCCTACTACCTGCTTGCCTACCAGTCCTTCCATCATCCCAACATGGTTTCCTTCCAAACGATCCTGCATCACCAACCTTTCCTGCTTTCTGGAGCACTGCTGGACATCCATCGCGCGAGGCAAACAAACTGACACCATCTACACTGATTTGTCCTCGGAAATCACGAGTTAAGTTTCACCCTTGTTTGATACTTGGCATAATTACGAAATAACAATACAAATGACTTAAGTCTCAATAGTTCGAAAAATAGTCGAAACAAAAAGTGTCACTATATTTCGGCACAAACCTTCATCTGGTGACTGAGGGCAATTCGCCTGCGAAAACTACAACACACAAAATATCGCGAACGTGATACCTATTTTACAAGTACTTTGAAGTAGCTAATATTACAAGACACACAACCTATCATACAAGACACACATAACGTAGCACGTAATGAACAAAACATAATCACAAGTACTGAATAATATGAAACAAAACATCAAAGCCGTATGCCAAGCAAACTTCTGAAGACTATCAATGAATACAATTTGATCCTAAATAAATTTAGATACACCGATGCGAATTCAGGATAAACTACACTTGGAGGTCCATGTTACGTCAGTGCCAGACTGCTTACTAGCTCAAAAGTGGCCAGCACGCTACATTTTTATCCATGATAGGTTTGAGGTCCCGAATAAACATGGTTTCTTTTACTTTACGTTCAACATGGTCGTGGCACTTACATAATATTTTCCCCGTTATCGGAAGGAATGACATCATAACTGCGCTGGGATTGAAAGTGAAACCCAACAGGGTTGTTGTTGTCCTTCCTGAACGCAGCGCGGCGGTGGTCAAAGAACCTTTCTCTGACCTATTTAAGGGTATGCATTCCCCCACGTATGTGGCTGGGCAAATGTTGCAGCTGACTTGATAAACTGCGTTGTTGGTCGCAAAAGTTTGATCAAAGCCGGACTTACAGGGAATGCATACACCACGTTTTATGGGACAAGTTGGTCCTCGTGGGTCGGTCCTGGTGAGTTGTCGTATACATTTCGCAACAACGGCTACCCATCCAAACTCATCTTTAACATGGTAAAAGAGGTCAAGGGGAGACATAAGTACGGGACTACACCAGGACAAACCAACGCACAGACGAACAAGACAAAAAACAAACCGGACCGAACATATATTGTACATATATACAAAGTTCGGACCGAACTTAGCCGTTCGTTGACGATGAACTTTGCAGGAAGGTCGAACGGATAGTACGCGCCAGCGGCCTTCCTTGTAAAGTTTCATGGGTCAAAAAGGGGTCACTTAAACGACAACTCACCAGGACCGACCTATGCATGCAAAATGCATTTCCGTTTTTGTTTTTCACTTCTATTTATATGGAACAAACAATGTTCTAAGATCATGTTCCGCGTTCTAGACGAAAAACAAACCCATGCACATGTGTTACAACGCCTAATGACCGTAATCTGCAGTTTGACCTCGTGACCTCGGATGACATTGACCTGACCCAAGGTCATAAACAGCTTATAATGGCACTTAGAAGTGACGTATACACGAATCATACCGATTTATCGACTGCTTATGCGTTTAATATCGCAATTTTGCGCGACAATTCCATCCATCGAGACCTTTTGACACGGTCAAACATTTTGTACTTTCCCTGACCTATGACGTCATCGGTGACCCCGAGGTCAACAATATTGTGTTTCCCTCGTTAAATTTCCCAGGGCTATCGAATCCCGTTTGAATTTTTACAATCGGCCAAGTAGTTCCGGAGATCCGAGGGGGGGGGGCAAAAAATAGCCCCCCTCCCCCCCCCCCCCCAGTAAGTCGCGTTATGGAATATACCCCAGTAACTCGCGGGTTAAAGATGTATCTCAAAGATAACGCCTCATGTATGCTGTGCCGCATAGCTCAGTAGCTCGTACGCCAGCCAATAGATGTCTCTCAAATATGACGCCTGATGTACGCTGTGCCGCAAAGCTCAGTTCCTACTCCAGCCAATAGATGTCTCTCAAAAGTGACGCCTGATGTATGCTGTGCCGCAAAACTCAGTAGTTCCTACTCCAGCTAATAGATGTCTCTTAAGTGCGACGCCTGCTGAATGCTGTACCGCATGGCTTAACCCGGCATGACTGGGGTGTCAGCAGAACACCATTGACTGGGGAAGGGGGGGCGTTAAACGCCCCCATGGTTATCTTCCGAACCAATGATCGCAGCGAGACGCGCAAGGCGGCAATCGAAAGCTCGCCATGGGACGAATCTAAAACATACTCAAAAATTTAAAAGTGAGGCCAAATGTCAGGTCACGGTCAGGTAAAAGGTCCAAATCGACGTATTTGAGTTTATGGGCCATGTTTTCCATCCAAAGCCTTCGATTACGACCATGATCACCCAAAGTGCTGCCAAAGGTATGATACACATCCCGCATGAGCTAAAGTGAGATTGTTGGAAAACGTCAAGATCAAGGATCAGGTCACAAAAGGTCACTATGCTTAAAATATCTACGAAAGTCATGCAACACATGTTTTGGGGTTATTTTCCACGTATAATTCGATAGTGATAGTAATTTTACCACCTGATTTCATTTACGTGAAGTTAATGTCAAGTTCAGGTCAAGTTCAGGTCACTGAAGTTCACAATTTTGCATTGATAAATATAAATAACAAGGGCATGTACCTTATTCTAGGCATGCTAGGCATGTACTCATTATAGGCATGTACTCTATTCTAGGCATCTAAATAACAAAGGCATGTACCTCATTCATAATTCATGCCTCATTCTAGGCCAATTTTGTTTCAGATATATAGTGGCGACATGTATTTGTTTGTATCTGGCCAATACAAGCACAAAAAAACGCAATAAAAAATATGACGTCATGAGTTACACATACTTTAGATGCCATAAGTCAGTCAAAAATGGTGATATCATTTTGAAATTTGATATGGTAGTTTCTCACATGTGGTTCTCCGACATATATTCCGTTTTTTAGTATCTTTGAAACAAAAAAATGCTTTTGTGGACACCCCCAACAAAGAAGATTTTTGTTTGCATTTTTGGGGGTCCAAAACGAGATAGCCATGATAGCCCTTGCCATTTGCTGCTATCTTTTGACGTTTTTGTATTGCATTTTGCTCAAAATATGGTATTTGTACGGTCTGTTAAAGTTTAGCTGATTTTGGTGTAAAACTCGTTTGTAGTGACGTCACTAAATTCGTTATAGCTTGACATTTTTGGACGAAATTGCTTTGCTTTTGCACAGAAGACGTCAAATCGATGTAGAAGAAGGTACCTAAAGTTTCACGTTGATAGCGCTATTTGTTTTTGAGCTATTACGAAAGTTCATCAGGGGGTTGGGGGCGTTAAACGCCCTCCCCCCCCCCCCCCCAGTCAATGGCGGGTTAAAGGGAATGTTTCATCTTTGTATTGGTTTTGAACTGAGATAGCCATTATCTTTGGCCGTTATTGAAATGTCTAAATTATTCAGGTCATTTTCCACAAAACTTATCCGTTTTAAACAATACAATTTCGAATTTGCAAAAAGGGTCTAAAACCGAGTCCCGCCGCTGATTGGCTGACAGCCACTTCAAGATTGTTGGTCCTGGATGTCAGACGACTGGATGCGTGGTATGGCATACAAGACCACTGGTTCCGTGACTGGCTTGGGGATCGGTATCAGAAGGTTAGGGGCAGGGAAACATCATTAGCAATCACTCATGGCGTGGTTCAGGGGTCGCTGCTGGGACCAATCCTATTTTTAATTTTCACAAACGATTTGCCGTCTTACCTCAATGATAGTAAAATTGTAATGTACGCCGACGACGTGCAGTTCCTCCATCAGGGAGAGACCCGACATGTCCTAGACCTTCAGAGCGGGGTGGAGCACACAGTAAACGTAGCACAGCGATGGTTCATGGCAAACAGTCTCAAAATTAATCCCACAAAGACCGACCTAGTGCTTATAAAGTCCAAAAGATGTCAATTGAACCACAATTTTTCTGTCCGATTTGGTGAAGCTCAAATTCATCCATCGGCCACTGTTAAAGTTCTCGGGGTTATCGTCGACAGTAATCTCACATTTGAATCGCAAGTCTCATCAGTTATACGCCGATGCTACGCGACGATGGGGAGACTAGCAAAATTGGCTCGCTCACTTCCGGAAGAGGTAAAGAAAATGATCATTGAGGCTTTAGTTTTTCCCCATCTATCATATTGCATTACAGTTTGGGCCGGCTGTGGCATAATCCAAAAACACCGAATCCAAAAGGTGATAAATCACTGTGCGCAAATTGTCAAGGGCGCGAGACGTTCCGCCCACGTATCACTGATGTTGCGCGAACTGAAGTGGCCGAGAGTGGATGACTTGGTGGCAGAGCGCGACTTAGCCATCATGCACTGGCTGCTGTTCAATGACCAGGCGCCGGCTAGTCTAAGCGAGCGTGTACTGTACCGTGTAAACGTGTCGGCAAGGGAGACGCGAGCGACCGACGCCGGTCAGCTGCAGATACCGCGTGTACGCACTGAGCATGCTCGGAAATTTTTCCATTTCCGTGCCGCAGATCAGTGGAACAACGCGCCCACAGTAGTCAGGGAAGCTAGGACCGCCGCAAAGTGTCGTAGAACAGCCAGACAGTGGCTACTCGAATCAGACCAGTGACGAAAACGAGTATGTACTCCTGTCGCCTTGTATGTCGCCTTGTAATGACTGAAGCATTTTTAGGATTGTATCGCCCTCATGTGTTTATATTTTACGATTGTGATCGCCTGTAACTTGACGCTAAGACGTAAAAGCCACGTTGAGTGGAGCGCTTTAAGAAATAAATGATGATGATGATGATGACCTGTATTTCTCGAACCTTGGCTGGATTACCCGCTGCGAGTACGATGTAAACAACTGCCAATGCGATAGGTTGCGGTCCAAGTTGATGTTTTTCGCGTTGTTTGAAATCTCAGTTATGGAGTAATTGTTGTTGTTTTAATATATATTGAGCTATCGCAATGCCTCATACTCGTCATTGTGTTCTGTGCGGGAGAAGACACAGTTCCATAATGTTTGTATTTAAAGGGACACTCCCACCTTAACATTGGATTTGAGTTGAGATAGCCATGTTGTTGGATTTGCATTGTAATTAAGTAGGGTAGCAGTTAAAACAACCACATAGGTCTAATAAAAATAAATTCCAGCTTGGTCTTGACAATTGTAACGAATAAACCCCACGTGTATTTAAATAGGGGTATAAAGCCCATGACGTCACCTCTCTTTACCAAATGGTGATGATAGTCGACTTGTTTTAAGGTTAGACGTGGAGATATTTGCGTGTTTCAAATTGTTTGGTAATTGGTTTGTTTTGTATTCGAAGCGCCAGAATTGTCTCGAAATAATTGTGCCATACTTTGGTAGCGTAAGGGATTTCTGTATAGCTCTCTAGAGCTCAATATGACGTCATCAACCCAAATATTAAAACATAACTTTTTATGAAATTGAGCACTGTTTGCGAGAAGCAAATGTCATAATCGTGTTCGGCAGCCATTACTTCATATTTTGCACCACAAGCGGCGCACATTTGGCAACTTTTGGAAAGGTGGGAGCGTCCCTTTAACACGCGCCCTGGAGGGCTTCTGATAATTACACGCCCTGGTGGGGGGGGCGGATTTCGCCCCCCCCCCTATGATCTCGAAAACCACGCAACATAGCGAGAAGCGGAAAACGTTGTTAGATAGCTCGAGACAATCTCCTTCGAAAGTATATCGGTCTTTTTTTAGGTCAGGTCAAAACTGAGGTCACCAGAGGTCATCAAAGGTCAGATTTTCCAGTTTTAGGACTTCGCTTCGAACACCCTCAAATATATGTGGAACTATGATAGCTAGCAGCAAACAGAAAAAGCAATCGAAAGCTCTTGAAGAATGCAATCGACGTAGGTGTCCTCAGATTTGAGCTCAGGTCAATAGTTTAGGCTCCAGAGGTCATCAAATGTAAAAGGATATTTTTTGGCAAAACTGTTTTTCGCAAATTACTTTTTACCTAATAAAGAAAGGGCAGTAATTTTGACGGTATCGTTTTTGTCTCGTCAATTTGCTTCTACTCATATGTATGTTAACCAGGTCAGGTCAATATATAAATGTGACCTCAGGTCAAGGTCAAGTGGTAACCCGAGTAGATCATGCTGGATATTGGGAGACGTGTATCGATGATAGAAATACATTGGTACCAGTTCCACTTCTCTATCTTTATTCTGTCGAGAGTTATTGACAAAAGGGTGTTGATGTCCTCAGATGGCATAGGCTTACCCTGTAGGGGTCAATGAACGAAAAACACAAACTTTCAGGTAGGGGGGCTCTGTGGGTAACTTTGTTTTGGGGGAAATTGAATGACCCTAGGTCAATATCTAGAAGGTCAAATGAGATCAAATATGCTACATTTTGTTTGCTATGCGCTCCTTGGCTTGACTTTGTTATGGAACGCAGTGATTGCGTGTATATGTTACAGTACGTTTGCGAAATCCGTATAGTTGCAAACAAACTAGTATAGTTGCAAACGTCCTGGTGGGTCAGTATAGTTGCATACGTTCTAGTATAGTTCCGAACGTCCTAGGATGGATGCAACTGTCCTGACCGGTCAGGATAGTTGCATACATGCTGGGCTGTCCAGTATGTTTGCAACAATACTAGTACAGTTGCAAATGTACTGAAAGATTGAGCACGGCTGATTTCACCATTTTCGGCCATTCACGGCCATTTTCACCATTTCCAATTCATGCCGTTTTTAATTATTCGCGATTTTGTAAAAGTTGGTTCCAAAAACTCGTTTATTTTTATATTGTCCAAAAGTTACAGGGGAGCTTCATTGTCCACTGTCCATCTCTATCCAATGCGCGTGCTAAACAGCGCTTGTTAGGAAGTTTGGGGGAGCGTCTGTCACCCACGTAGCTAACGGGGGGGAGCAACGGGCCATGACCTCCTGAGAGACGCAGCTTAGGTATACTATATCTATAGCGAGTTTGCGAAAGATTTGCGACTTCGCAAGTTATTTGTACCAAATCTAACAGTTGACCCACCCACCCCTGACGGAAATCCTGGCTACGTACGTGGCGTCTGGCTGCGGTTCGCGGCCACGCTGCGACAAACAGTGTGGCCCCGAGCTGTCACGTGACCGAAGGTGACACGGGACGTGGTCACATGGTGTTGCTCAGTCGAGAGTTGGTTTTCGGAGCGTTCGGCAGTCTGTCTTTCAGTGAGACGTGCTTTCGATTTCCCCTTCCATATGTCCCGTGATATTTGTGATGAAGCTGGACGAGTGGCTTCAAAGCACACGGAGCAAGAATTGCCGCGTCGTTTCCGATGCAGAGCACGATGAGATCATGGACTTTCTTACGAAGCTGGCAGATAGCTCTGAACCTGGATCTCTGTATTGCAACCAGAGGAGGTGGCTGAATAACATGGCCATAATATTCTACAATGGCTTCACTTTTGGACAATATAAAAATAAACGATTTTTTGGAACCAAACTTTACAAAATCGTGAATAATTGAAAACGGCATGCATTGGTAATGGTGGTATGGTAATGTTTGGTATTGGTAATGGTATGTCAAAACGTCCGTGCCTCAGGCAGTTGCTGATTCGTTCATTCATTGGTCGAGGCGTGGTTTTCCCTCTTGCGCTCTTGAGGGAGGGAGGGGGGGGGGGCGGTCGCTCTCGAGGGGCGGTCACCCTCTGGCACGGTTGCTCTTTGGCGCAGTAGGAGGAAAACCCCGCCGTTTCCGGCACACTATCTGGCATCGCGTCAGATAGCAATCAGCTCGTTATCTAAGCGCCTCAGGCGAGTACGGGATCAGATGGCAACCGATTAGCAGCCGTCGAGGTGGGAATGGACTCAAGACCACAAACTTTGCGGCACACACCAGAGAGCGATCAGCTCATTATCTAAACGCATCAGGCGAGGACGGGATCAGATGACAACCGATTAGCAGTCGTCGAGGTGGTAATGGACCTGACTTGTATACGATTCAACTCTGATTGAGTCGCGACTCATGAATCCAGCAGTTTTTGCGACTCAAACTGATTGAGTCGCTAACATTTTTAAGGATTTGGCTTTGAGTCGTGATTGAATCGAAGAGCTCAGGTAGAATCCATGATTGAGTCGACAACAAATATTTAGAGAGCTGACTGAGTCGGGTTCGCGACTCAATTGCCTAAAAGAAGCCTCCAAATTCCAAAACTTCAAGTTTTCAACCATGCAGGTAATATCCATCAACAATTTCACCATACATAAATAAAATACATCAAATGCAGCACTATCAAATCACTCTCAGTTATAAATTGCAAACGTAGTCATTAGTCATAGTTTGAGTTGTGATTGAGTTGTTATATGATTCAAAATGATTGAGTCGGGACTGATATGCCTAAAGGTCATTTTGAATCGATTGAGTCGAAAACTCTGACTCAAAGTCTTTGATTGAATCAAATGCAAAAAAAATGAAGGTCTCATTGAGTCGTGATTGAATCGACTAATGTTGATTTTGAGTCGTGATTGAATCGTTCGAGAGAAACAAATTTGAGTGATATACAAGTCTGGAATGGACTCAAGACCACAAAGTATGAGTTCAGAAGGCATGAATCATTTGCATTTATGACAACCTTCTAGTTGACCTACTTCGGTTCCATTATCTAACCGCCTCAGGCGAGGACGGGATCAGATGAGTGATGACAACGAATTAGCAGTTGTCGAGGTATGAATGGACTCAGGACCACAAGCATGAGTTCAGAAAGCATGAGTCATATGTATGCATTTATTACAACCTTTCAGTTACCCTACTTCGGTTCCAATGACCTG
Source organism: Chirona hameri (assembly GCA_036785665.1). Classification (NCBI taxonomy): domain Eukaryota; kingdom Metazoa; phylum Arthropoda; class Thecostraca; order Balanomorpha; family Balanidae; genus Chirona; species Chirona hameri. The sequence goes on from JAXIVJ010005580.1 coordinate 63,724, forward strand.
TCATGAACTTGACCTGACTTGACCTCGTTGACCTAACATTACCTTGGAAACTATATAGCACAACAATATACATAAAACAAGTCACAAGTATTGCCAAAAACACTTTCATTTGTCCGGTATACGGGAACCGCACATGGCTGATTTGTGTGGTCTGACGCTGAAAACATTTTTTTTGTACTTCGATGGCCTATAACTCAAAACATATTCGGCCGATTTGTATTTGTCTTACTTCAAACAACGCGCCGTTCATTTTTAGGCAGGTACCTAAAATATTATGCACATCGCCCGGTAAAATAAGGACATATTTACAACAACAACAACAAAAAACAGAAGGGGTGGGCGAATTTCTCACCCCCCCCCTCCAGGGCGCGTGGTAAGTCGCCAGAATTGTCTGAAACAATTGTGCTATATATTTGGCAGCGTAAAAGTTTTCTCTATAGCTCTATATAGCTCAATAATAACGTCATAATCCCAAATTTAAAAACTTAATTTGTATAAAGTTAAGTTACTTTTCGAGATAAAAAAAATATCACCATCGTTTTCAGCAGCACTTACTTCATATTTTCGAATACAACCAGCGTATATTTGACAATTTTCAGTAAGGTTAAGCATTCCCTTTAACACGCGCAGTGGAGAGGGATGCCACTAACACGCAGTGGAGGGGGGGGGGGGCACTTTAGTGCCTCCCTCTAAGATCTCCGAAAGAATGAGAGCTAGAACGAGCAAACTTACAGGGTAGGTAGGTGCTATGATATCTACATTTTCTAAAATTGTGTTGACCTTTGGTCAATATCTTCAAGGTCAAACGAGATCACGAATGCCAAATCTGGCCAAATGTCACAATTTTGGGAATTTGACCTCTGTGACGTCATAGGTCACCAGCAAGGTGTCCAAAGTTATTTCCGGGAATGGACATTCACATTTTCTACCGAATGGCGTTTGAATCATCCCGATTCAACTGTTGGTTCCGAAGATATCGCTTGCCGGCCTCTATTCTGGCCGCCATCATGGACTAAAAATCCATATAACTCAAACATTTATTCACCGATTTCCATTTGTATTGCGTCCAACGATTCGCCATTGAGTTGGCGTTAAAGTTGAGTAAACAACACCGCTCTGCGCCGTTTTGTTTTAGAGCTATTCACGCAAAACATGTGGGAGGCACAAAAGTGCCTCCCTCTACTGCACGTGTTAACACGCGCCCTGGAGGGGGCGAAATCCGCCCCCCCCCCCCCCCTCCGGTTTTTCAAGGATAACGCAAAAGCGGCGGCGCACAGCGTCGCCATTTTTTTGCACACCTGCTGGGCAATAAACTTTCCACATTATGTAAACATTTTGACCTCGGATCATCTCAGGTCAGGTCACCAGACCAGGTCACGTGATGACCCCAACTCCAAAACGTTTGCAGTAGTACCACAGCCACAGTTTTAGGCCGATCGGTTTCAATCTGGCAGGATTTCATAAGGTCATAGATACCAACAATTTGATTATCTCGGATTTATAATATCGGTGACCTAATGTCAGGTCAATTTCGTGACCGCCAACACTGTTTTGTCATTAACTATCGACATAATGAAGATAGAGAAGAGAAAATGATATCAATGTGTTTGTCTCGTCGAGACATGTCTCCCAATATGCAACATGACTAACTTGGATCACCACTTGACCTTGACCTGAGGTAAAATTTATCAGTTGACCTAACCTGGTCACCATGGATATGATTCGAAGTGCCTTGAATATACAAACACGATGGCGTAAAAGTTGTTGCTTTATCTTTATTAGGTAAAAAGTGATTTGCGAAAAACAGTTTTGAAAAAAACCATCACCTTTTTGACATTTGAGGACCTCTGGAGCCTAAACTATTGACCTGAGCTCAAATCTGAGAATACTTATGTCGATTGCATTGTTCAAGTACTTTCTATTTTTCGTTTCTGTTTGCTGCTTATTACTGTCATAGTTACCGAGATATTTGGTGGTGTTCGAGGCGAAGTCCTAAAACTTGAAAATCTGACCCTTGATGATTTCTGGTGACCTCAATATTGACCTGAGAAAAAAAATGAACGAAATGCTTTCGAAAGAGCTTGTCTCGAGCTATCAAACGTCGTTTTATGCTAGTCGCTACGTTGCGTAGTTTTCGAGATCATATGCGGGGCGAAATCCGCCCCCCCCCCCCCACCAGGGCGTGTAATTATCTCAGAGGTTCCCAGGGCGCGTGTGGATAGGGCCCTTTACCACCTTTAAAATTGGGTTTTGAACTGAGATAGCAGATTTGTAGAGTAGATAAAAAAACGGGTTGTGGTGATATAATTACCTCGCTACGCTAGGTAATTTCGACACAGGACTAATTTTTTTTTAGAAGAAGTTTGATTTCCCCGAAACTTGTTTCGGGTCCTCACAACGGTTGTTTACGTTACAAGCAGCCTGCGTATATATGCCTAAAGTCCGTCGTTATTGTGTGCAATAGTTTCCATATCCAAGCTACCATATGCATGACGTCATAATTGCCATGAAGTTGTTTATGGCCATGTAGGAGAAAAGAGAAATATGCCCATGTTTCGATGGATATCCATCTATCGTCCAAACAAATGCCATATTCGTGTTTTCAGCTTTAAATATCCCGTATAGCCAAATTTCAAGACAACTTTCAAGGTGACCTATTCCTTTCAACAGTCTTCCTATAGCTACCTGCAAGGCTGATATAGTACGTGCTTACGTGTTGCCCCTCAGACTAAGATGTGCGGCACGGTCATGACTGAACGTTGAGGAAATAGTATTATCAATCAGAGAAACTTGAGAGCTCTGATATGAGCGACAATACGTCAAATGCGCTTTTAACCCGTCACAACTTTGGCTCGCTGCAATCTGTGGCGTAGCAAGTTTGAAGAGTCTGAACTCATTTAGAATAGAGCGAAAAACAACGACTCTTTTGGCTAACGTCTTGGCTCAACTGTGTGCGACTCCCGGGATAAATCAGAAGGAAGATTGTACAGGTAGGTCAGGCAAAAGCAGAAGATAGTGAAGCAAAAGTAGAAAAGGTGATGTGTATGTTGTGTTGCTGATTGGCGATCGAATTAACACGTAGGTACATACAAGAGCGTAGGCAAGGGGAGGGGGCGGGCAAGGGGCTATGCACCCCTCCCCTTGGAGGCCAGGGGGCCCCTCTGGCGACCGAGCGAGGGTCCCCTGGGGCCGAAGTCCCCAGTGTTTTTGATGGTGTCAGACGCTCGCAAAACGACTTACGTCGCATAAAAGAACGCCCGCGAACCGAGAAGAAAAAAATCGTACCACGAATAAATAACAACACTTGCTTATCTGTTAAAGGCATGTATATGTAAATACGTAAAAGGGGCCCCAGCCAGTGTGGATAGGGCCCTTTACCAGCTTTTAAAGGGCCCTACCGATCTGCAGAGGGCCCCGTCGGCATTTAGAGGCCCTTCCGGTTGTAGAGGGCCCTCTGCCGGCCTTTATAGGGCCCTGTCGATCTGGAGAGGGTCCCTGCCGATCTGGAGAGGGCCCTCTGCCGGTCTCTAGAGGGCCCTGCCGATCGTAGATCGCCCTGCCAAACAGTAGAGGGCCTCTGTCGGCATTTAGAGGGCCCTGTCGACCTGTAGAGGGCCCTCTTCCAGGCTTGAGAGGCCCTGTCGATCTGCAGAGTGTCCCAGCCAATCTGTAGAGTGAGCGTAGAGGGCCCTTTGCCGGCCTTTAGAGGGCCCTGCCGATCTTAAGATGGCCATCTGCCGGCCTTTATAGGCCCCTGCCGATCTGTAGAGGACTCTATGCTGGCCTTTAGAGGGTCCTGTGGTGGTAGAGGTGGTCTGCCGGTCGAGCGCCGGCGAGGCTCTCGAAGGAAGACCAGTGAAAGTTCTCATTGTTTTCAGTGTATGCTAGTAACGTCTGAGAGGAGTACAAGGCTTTGGTAATGTAGGCTTTGACTTTGACTCGAACTCGGGCTGCCACTACCAGGAAAGGTCAGAAGCCCAGCGCTCTCCCACTGAGCTACAGGGGCTCTAGGGGATACAGGGGGTTTATCGTGATTGGTTATCATTTAATACTATGTCAAAATCTATCCACGTCACTGATCTTGAATATATTTTGTAATTTGTCTTTGATGCATTTAGTGATAATATATTTACATGAAACAACCCGTTATTTTTGGAATTAATTCATTAATCTTTATTTGCAGCTCTTCAACATTTCTAGCTTGAATATAAATTGCCGTATATCATCAGCAAATAAGTAAAAGGTGCCTATTTCTGTTGTATTGCTGATGTCATTAATATAGAGAATAAATAAAAGAGGACCTAAAATTGAACAATTGGCCAATTTTCATCATTTGTTTCTTAGATGCAACCTCATACTATTGCCATTGTATGCCTCTTATTAATATATGACTCTATCGTGTTGTAGAAACCCCTCGTATCACAGTGCGGTGTATTTTTTCAAGAGAATTGCCAAGCAAACTGTATCCAAAGCTTTCTGTAAATCAAGGCGGAGCATGTTATTTGGTTATTTTGTAGATATTTTGTAAGCTTCATCGTACATTTGAACAATCGGCATGTACGTACTGTGTTGTTTCCTGAATCCGAATTGAAGAAGATTAAGGATAATATTTGCATTAACCCGCGCCCCGCTGGAGGTGGCAGAATCTGCCCCCCCCCCCTCCCGGATTTTCTTAATAACTTGAAAACAATGATAGATATCGACGTCAATCTTCCAGTACCTTATGCTGCATCCATTCTATGTCTTATCGCAACATTGCAATGGAAATGGTGGATTACTTTGGGAGATTATAACGTTTTAATCCCATCATGTCATGTAATTTTGGGTGAAAAAACAGTACATGCTTGAAAAATTTAGTGTTTTTCACTCCCAAAAATGAAAAAAATACACTTGTTTTTCGTCGTCGAAATCTTATTTGTCTTTGTTTTACAACATACAACGCACTGTACTGTTTTAATTATGTGGGCCCCCTTGGCTACGAGGGCCCCTCTGATCCCATTTGCCCCCCCCCCCCTGGGCGAAATTCTCCCTACGCCCCTGGGTACATACGCACCTAGCCATTTACCGTCTGTTGTATTTTAAATAATTTATAATGACTTCTGAAATATATGTTAACTTTTTACTAGTTCCTGGTCTTGTAAAACTGTACCACTAATACCAACACCACCAATATCAGTTGACAATGTTGTGAAAAAGAGGAGCATACCCCATACACTCAAATATCTTTTAGTTGATTCACTTAATCTCAGGTATGTTTTAAATGTATCTCGTTGAGCTATTTCAATTGCAGCTATTTGCATCTCTATGTGATCATCATTGGCTCAGAAGCTAACCAGGGGCAATCATTCCTCTGTGAACAGTATTCTGAAGGTGCGCCAGTCGGTGTCATATTCTCATATTATTTCCGAACACGCAATGTCACACATACTATTGTCTGCATGCGTTATGCAGATACCTTATGCATTGTTAGTGTGTGCACACAATATGCATAAGCCTTGCGCTGGCCAGACACTTCCCTGTTGTAAACAAAGTCATCATCGTAATCATCATTATCAAATCGTAGTCACCTCCTAATACTACGATGTTATGATTGCCAACGCATTGGTGTTGATTCACTTATTCCGCTATCAGAAACAGTGCGCTGGCTGTCAATAGAATGAGCCATTAATTGGCCCAAAGCATTGGCTGTCATTAATCACACGGCTCACTGGACTGCAGCCCCTGCTCAGTGCTCATTAGAAGCTGAATAGCCTGGCTTGTTAGAGCTACCTACACACACAGGGTAATGTTTGCTGGCTGCCTTGTCTGGTGTCTGCAGGGCGGCCGCGGCGGCACTCTGTCACAGCAGACGTGCGGCTCGCTCAGATGCCCTCTATTGCCCGTGGTCATGAGTGATGACCTGTCTGGCTGCTGCATGTGTGGTATGTGGTGTGGTATGTGGTTTGATTGCAGCCTGCCTTCTGCCGGCCGGCTGACCGGCCCATGCCGCGTCATCTGCTGCTGACGTCAGTGGTCGCGACATTCCGGACAGACTCCGGACAGTAATGGCGGCCCACCCACCGCCGCCGGACTGCGTCACCGACGTCACTGGCGGACACTGCGTCACTGACGTCACCAACAGTATGCGTCACTGACTCCACTGACGTCACCGCCGGGTTGGGTAACTGACGTCACTGGCGGACACTGCGTCACTGACGTCACCCACAGTATGCGTCACTGACTCCACTGACGTCACCGGCGGACTGTGTCACTGACGTCACTGGCGTAATGCAGTTCACTTCTGATACTCAGTGCAGTATGTTACTTCGAGACCTACGCTGGCCACCAAACCGGCTCTGACTTCGTCAGATGTTATCCGGCAGACAGTGAGCACCGCCTGAGACGCTGACGTACACTGCAAACCGACCATACAGCACATGGCACACCGTCAACTCACGGAGAAATGTGTCAACAGGGATTATATTGATCCGCACACGCATTTCGTTGATCCGGTTGTGTGTAGGTGAGAGCGGGCCTTTAACATGCGTCATTGAGCCATACGACTGCATGGACGCTTTAATGACAGTAGATCACTTGGCACAACTTGCCCCGGTAACGGGGTAAGTTGATCCAGCCTACGGGGTAAGTTGAGCAAAACGTAGCAGTTTATTAGTAGCGCTCTTATGCTGAAATGTTTCTCTAAAAATGGACTTTGCAACGCCTTTTCGGTGTGTCCCCAACAGTTATATCCTGATACACTTCCCATCAGCCCCTTTGTTTGATCGAAATTAGGAGCGAAACGATCGAGCGTAGGTGAGGGAGGGACAGCCACACCCCTACCTATATTCCATGTATCCTATCGAGTAAACGGCTAATATTAGCATGCTGCCTCCGAAAGTGCTTACGGTATCGGCTTGTACCACCCATTGTAGTCACGGAGATAAAGCAAGCAGTTGGCAGTGGAGCATGGAGATACAAACAGTTGAGCCTGGCTCAACTTACCTCGACCGTGATTGCTCAACCTGCCCCGACCGTGATTGCTCAACCTGCCCCGACCGTGATTGCTCAACCTGCCCCGACCGTGATTGCTCAACCTGCCCCGACCGTGATTGCTCAACCTACCCCGACCGTGATTGCTCAACCTGCCCCGACCGTGATTGCTCAACCTGCCCCGACCGTGATTGCTCAACCTGCCCCGACCGTGATTGCTCAACCTGCCCCGACCGTGATTGCTCAACCTGCCCCGACCGTGATTGTTCAACCTGCCCCGACCGTGATTGTTCAACCTGCTCCGACCGTGATTGTTCAACCTGCCCCGACCGTGATTGCTCAACCTGCCCCGATATTGCCAGTGTACCTTTCTTCCCGCGCGGCGTCACTCACGCCACGGACCGCGAGAAGTCACCCTGCACGTTTTATGCCTAAGGAACCACACTATACCTCTAGGGGGATAGAGAACATTGGTTCCCTGTTAACCGTCGCCAGTGCAGGGCCCGATACCTACGTGACCGTGGGGGGAGGGGTACGAACTCCCCCTTGTCGTTTCGTCCCTAATTGAGCTAGAGCTTCGATTCAAAGACGAGCGTGTTGCTTGTGATGAGAGAAAGCCGTTGGTACCCGATTGTAAGGTCTTTACCCGACATTAGTACCCGACATTAGGTGACCTCTGAGGTCATGTCAATGACCTGTATGTCATCCAAATCGTGCATGTTGAATATTTAATTATAATCGAGCTATAATCGTAAATGAAGATATAATTATGCAAAATGGGTGCCAAATTTGAAATCAGCGTCACAAAGTGTCCTCGAAACTACCAGAGTCCAAAAAAGTCATCTCAGGTCATCGGAGGTCAGTGACTTCAGTTGACCTGTGAAAGTGCATGACCCCAGTGGAACATATAATTATGTAAAATAGATGGTACATTTGAAATCAGCGTCACAAAATGTCCTAGAAACTGCCAGAGGCCAAAAAAGTAATATCTGGTCATCGTAGGTTAGTGACCTCGGTTGACCTCTGAAAAGGTCAACCGAGATCACGATCACAGTGTAAGCCATAAATGTCACCTGTTAACACATGTACATATGCTCGCGAACAATACACACTCGGAAACTGCACAAGTTGCAAACATCAATACTACTGGACGCCAGTTGCGCCTGACATGACCTTGAGCAACATATCATAGGTCACGGGTCATGGGAAGTAGAAGTTTAACATTTTAGGGTATGTGTCAAATTGTTCAAAAGTAGAGTACTAAAAGTGTCATCGCAATCGGTGGATAAATACGCGAGTTATTCCCGAAAAACCAAGGGGGTGGGACATCCACCCTCCCCCTGCACTGGCGAGGGTTAAGATAACAATGAGAATAAATCTCTTGGACATCCGATTTTTTAGTCAACAACCAATATTTTACGTTTTTCCTCACATATTTTGAATAAACAACCGCATCAAGACGCCGCCGACAGTGCAAAGATTAGGCACCAATAAATGTTCACGGATGGCACTACCGTCCTACTTGCGCTGTCATGTTACCCAATAAAGGGGGTGGCTCAACTTACCCCTATACTCAACTTACCCCTATACTCAACCAACCCCATATGCTCAACGTACGCCTATGCTCAACCTACCCCTATGATCAACTTACCCCTATGATCAACTTACCCCTATGCTCAACTTACCCCTATGCTCAACTTACCCCTATGCTCAACTTACCCCTATTATCAACTTAACCCGTTCTCCACTACCAAATTCGCTATTTTCTAAGTACATATTTGATGTTTTTTCCGTAAAATAAAAGTCGGAGCCATTATTTGTATACCTAAGCTCGCTGGTTCGAGTCCGAGCTATATAGGAAATATTGTTGTATAACTTGACGTTAAAGTGTTGATTGCATTATCCTTCATCAACCTACAAGGCAAGAAAACACCAAAATGTTTCCTTCGGTGTTCAATATTAGCGCATATGTATATAATTCCTAAGCAGATTTATGCCTTATAACGCCAAAGTAATCAAATGCCGCACACACCCCAATCTGGCATTGGTAACGCCGACGGTAGAACGTGTTATGTCGTAGTGCTTATCACAAGCTGTGCTCGACTTCGCCTTGGGTCATTTAAGGAAGGTCGACTCCTACTTTTGCACATTTTTTCCTTCTCACAATCCCGTCCAATTTAAAAATGGATTGGCTCATTTGGC